>MU769931.1:92496-126480 GCA_026770625.1 Nicotiana glauca | reverse complement strand
TTCTGAAGATGATGGGTCTGAGAAAGAATGACAGCTTGGCATGCCTGAAGAAGTCCTGTATACCTTTCGACTTCCTCTATGAACGATATGGACACATCAAATCTTACGGTATCTTTCATGACAAATTCTCTATCACTTCCCTGGGTTGGACTCATCTTAGGGTTTTTGTATTCATCATCTGCTTTCTGGGTATGATAGTGTTTCCAAGTCAAGGGGACAGAATTCACACCATGTTGGCTATGGTAATCAAATCTTTAATGGAGGGAATCAAGGTACAAACATATAGGATTATTCCGATGATTGTAGCAGAAATATACTAGGCTCTGGATCGTTGCAAGAAAGGGTTCAAACATTTTGAGGGTTGTAACTTGCTGCTGCAGATTTAGTTGTTAGAATATCTTCATAGAGGCCAATACCGTCAAGAGTTTCCACGGATACCATGGAATGATCACATAGCTTTCCACCATCCGAAAAGAATGACCTTTATCCTAGATAGGTTTGCACAGCAAGAGAATGCTGCAGAATGGGTACAATTTTTCAACAATTTGACTGAGGACAAGGTTTATTGATGTTCGAGTAAATCCCTGCTCATAAATTCATCATCAGATCCATGGATGTTCCGCATCTGATGTTGATTGGGTTAAGAGGCATACATATCTATGTTCCTATCAGGGTCATGAGATAAGCTGGTAGAAAAAAATTCATACCGTGAGTCTCTAAAATGAGTCATTACAAAGAAAATTTTTAGGATGACGCCATTCCATACAAATGTGAGGCCCAACACATGTGGCATTTGAAGATTATCGTAGAAAAGGATACCATCGAGCCAGATCGATATCACGCAGGTCGTGTGTACTTCTACCCATCATGGTTAGAAGATAACATAGCTGGAATAGTCGAGCCAGGGTTTGGTCAAGGAAACAGGGTCATAGATGAGGCTGCTGAAGCACAGGTAAAGTATGAGAGGCTACGCAAAAGATTCCTTAAGTTCGAAGCCAGGCATTTGGAACAACACAAGTTAGACATGGAGTCACAAGTGGAGGGAAATGTCTACAAGGTCGACAGAAAGGTTGGAATATTTGGAGTAGGATCTAATGGACCTGGAAAGGAAGATGAGGAAAAGAGTCGTAGACTGTTAGAATGCAGAGGGAAACAAAGGCGGACACCTTGAAAGGGCATACCTGCTGCTGGACATGCACGACCCGGGGAATCTGAGCGACGGAGCCAAGAGGGTCAAGTATGGGGAAGGTCCCTCTGGGACCAAGTAGATTAGGTTTATCTGTTTTTTGAATCATTTGGAATTCGAATGTAATAAGGCAGATGTCGTTAGTAACTCGTTTATTTATTGTCATAGTTAGGTTCGTCTTATTTATTATATTAATGAAATGAGGCATTTATCGACATTAAATTTCTCCAAATCTACTTGTCGCTAGGCCTACCTCGGCCACAACGAGGTTCCAAAATTAGGACCCGAATTTAAATTCCTGCACTACGTGTTTAAATACTGAAAATACTTTTCAGAATCCTTACTGAGTTGTTTACTTTTTTGCCCTTTTCTTTATTTTGATTATTCCCATCCCCTAAGGTTGGTTCGCACATACTGGCATCGTCAACATATCACACTAGATCCAGAGGCCCTCCACCACCTCCTCCTCCAAGTGATCTGAAAAGTGAGGGAAATGCCAGAATGGGTAATACAAGCAATATCAGGAAAGACAATGCTACACATGAAGATAATACTGTAACTTCAAATGATCGGAGTACTCTGGCACAAAATGATTTTGTGACGACCCAAAGGGTCATCACCCATTTTCTCTTTCATTCCATGCTTCCGAGGCCTTGAAAACCTCATTTTTACTTGCCTCAATTTGCGTGCGCATTCCGGGCACTTAGCCAGAAAGCTTATATGTTAAATTCTGTGAAAAAATTTAAAATGATTAAAGTTGAGTTGGGTCAATATTTTGTGTAACCGGACCCGAAACCGTGATTGGACAGTCTCAGAGGGTCCGTAGGAAAATATGGGACTCGGGCGTATGCCCAGAATAGAAATTTGAGGTCCCGAGCCCGAGAAATAAATTTTTAAAAGAAATTGTTTTTCTAAAATTTATTTGGAAATTTGAAATGAAAATGGATTAACAAGCGTTGGTATCGGGCCCGTATTTTGGTTCCGGCGCCCGATACAGGTCTTATATATGGTTTAAGCGCTTCTTCTGAAATTTGGTTGAAATCGAACGTCATTTGACGTGTTTCGGACCTAAAACTCTAAGTTTGAAAGTTTATGAAGTTTGATGAAAAAGTGATGATTTTGAGGCTTGATTCCTCGTTTATGATGTTATTTTGGCGATTTAATTGCATGGTTAAGTTCGTAGGATGTTGTTGAGTTAGTGTGTGTGTTTGCTTAGGAGCCCCGAGGGCTCGGGAGTGTTTCGGAGGAGTGTCGGAGTGGTTTTTGAACTTCAGAAATTGCAGAAAACTACTGTCTGCTGGTGCCAGTCATTTTCCCTATGCGATCGCATAGGTAGGTCTGTGATCGCATAGTGTTAATCTTCAGGGGAGTCCGTTTGTTGTATGCAATCGCAATTACCCTTTCACGATCGCATAGCGCTAGCCTGAGAAGCCCTTTATTTTTCTTCTATTCGATCGCAATGATCACTTCGCGATCGCAGTGAACATTTCCCCTTCCTCTATGTGATCGCATGACTTCTTTCGCGATCGCATAGGCCATTTTCGCCAGTTAAATTTAAAAAAATAAAACAGAAACAGTAGCTACGGGATTTAGTCCATTTTTCACACGAGTTCTTCTTCTCCACATTCCATAGGCGATTTTGAGAGCTCTTCTTCACCAAAGCTTCTTGGGTAAGTATTATTTAATTTGTTTCCTTCATTTTCCTTCATCATTTATCCAAATTCCTAGGCCCAAATCATGTAATTTAGGGTTGAAATTGGGGGAAAAGGGTAGAGTTAGGTTTTTTCAATTTTTTTTTAATTAGACCTCATTTTGGGGTCAAATTTGAAAACAAATTGTATATCCGGGCTCGTGAGGGAATGGATAACCTGGAATTGGTTCGAACCTCGTGTTTTGACCAAGCGGGCCCGCAGTCGATTTTGGAATTTTTGGAAGAATGATTGGGAATCTATATTTAGGCATTGGGTTTGATTTGTTTAGCCATTATTAATATTGCAAGGTCATTATTTCATAGATTTGACTGAGTTGGAGCCGAATTCGAGGGGTAAAGCTATACTAGAGGCTTGAATGAGTTTGGAGCATTCGAGGTAAGTGTTTGATCTAACTTTGGCTTGAGGGAATATGATTAGAGTATTAATTGCTAATTGCTAAATGTTGAGTACGGTGTATAGGCATGGTAACGGGTATCTATACACCGGTGTCTAGCATGACTGTGAGTCCTTATTTGTGCTTATTTGGGATTTTGTAGCGACTCTCCCTTGCTTAATTGAGGGTTTCCATATAATGTGAGCAGTATGAAGAGGAAATATGATTTGTAAACTCCTTGGAGCGTTGGCTCGAATTATGACATGATTAGGAAGTAAGAAATGAACGAAAGATAAAGAGATGTAATTATTCCCTTGCCGGAACGTGTATGTTATTGTTATTGCTCCCTTGCCGGGAATTAACTGTCTATTTGTATCCTCCCTTACCGGGAAAGATGAATTGATACTTGTTCCCTTGCCGGGAAACCATTATATATCATGAAATGGGATCGTGTGGCACGCCGACCACTTATATATATTATGAAATGGGTTCGTGTGGCACGCCGACCACTTATATATTATGAAATGGGGCCGTGTGGCACGCCGACCACTTATATATTATGAAATGGGATCGTATGGCACGTCGACCACTTGTATATTATGAAATGGGATCGTGTGGCACGCCGACCACTTATATATCATGAAATGGGATCGTGTGGCATGCCGACCACTTATATATTATGAAATGGGATCGTGTGGCACGCCGACCACTTATTTATCATGAAATGGGATCGTGTGGCACGCCGACTATGTATTCTGTGTTAATAGAGATCACTTGTAGTTTTCCTTATTATTTCCTACCGTTCTATTTTATCTGTTATCTCCAAAAGTATGTTCCCCTCCCAGTCTTAGTTATTACTTTCCGCTGTTATTTTGTAGTACCTGTATATATATATCTGCACAGGTTGATTGGTAGTCCTGTCTAGCCTCGTCACTACTTCGTCGGGGTTAAGCCAGACACTTACCAACACATGGGGTCGGTTGTGTTGATGCTACACTTTGTGCATCTTTTTGCACAGATCACAGTACCGGGGCAGGAGCTTTTGGACAGTAGTACGAGCATTGGGAGCTGACTTCAATCCAGAGATTCCTGAGGTAGCCTTGCTGACGTCCGCATGGCCTGAAGTCTCTCTTATCTTTGTTTTTGTTTGATTTCCTTTGTATCAGATCAGACAGTACTGTATTTTTATTCAGACCTTTTATTTAGCATTCTGTAGGAGTTCGTGAGTTAGTGACACCAGATCTGGGTAGAGATGTATTTGAGCTTCCGCACTTGGTTTCAATTATTTATGTTTTGAGTCTGCCTCTTTTATATTAATTGTCTCGTTTTTCTTTATATTGTCGATGTTGTTAAGAGAAGTATTAAATTAATTGGCTTGCCTAGCTCCTATTAGTAGGAGCCATCACGACTCCCGATGGTGGGAAAATCCAGGTCGTGACAAGTTGGTCTCAGAGCACTAGGTTACATAGGTCTCACAACTCACGGAAAAACTTAGTAGAGTCTGAGGGATCAGTACCGAGACGTCTGTATTTATCCCCCAGAGGCTGTAGAGTTAGGAAAAAATTTCAATTTCGTTCTTTCTTGTCGTGCGATTCTGTTTCTCAATATACTGATTGTCTTTCTACTCTGTTCTTTCGCAGATGGCGAGAACATGTGCTTCCTCTTATATCGTGCAGCAGCCCAAGCCCCCAACAGCAGCTCCTACGAGGGGTAGAGGGCGAGGCCGAGGCCGTGCCGGAGGCCGAGGCAGGGCAGAGCTCAGCCCCGTGCAGCAGTCCCAGAGGTAGAGCCTCATATTGATTATAATGAGGAGGTTCCAGCCCCAGCAGCTCCGGTGGGCCCAGCTCAGGTCCCAGAGGGGTTCATAGTCTCCCCAGATCTTCAGGACACTTTGGTCAGATTGGCAGGCTTTGTGGATAGCGTCACTAGAGCGGGTTTGCTTCCAGTAGCACCAGCCACTTCTCAGGCTGGAGGAGGAGTTCAGACTCCTGCTACACGTACTCCGGAGCAGGTAGCTCCCCAAGCTCATGTTCCAGTGGTTTAGCCAGTTGTGGCAGTTCAGCTAGGTATTGTGAGCCAAGCCGGCGATGGAACGGCTATGTCTTCAGATGTTTTGTGGAGGCTTGATAGGTTCTCCAAGCTCTTCACCACCACATTCAGCGGTACTTCTTCAGAGGATCAACATGATTTCTTATTTAGCTGCTATGAGATTCTTCGGACTATGGGTATTATGGAGATTATCCAGACCAACAGGGTCTCCATCAATGACTTGGGACCAGTTTGCAGAGTTGTTTTTGGAGAAGTTTCTCCTAGTTACTCAGCGAGAGGCTCTTCGCAGGCAGTTCGAGCGCCTCCAGCAGGGCTCTATGATAGTCACTCAGTATGAGACTCGGTTCATTGATCTAGCACGCCATGCTATTGTTATACTCCACACAGAGCGAGAGAGGGTGCGGAGGTTTATTGATGGATTGATTCAGCCGATCCGTCTCCAGATGGCTATGGGAGCCGGGAGTAAGATCTCTTTTCAGGAGGCGGCCAATGAAATCCGTAGAGTTGAGACGGCTCTTGTACGGGGAGGTGGTCATGGTTCAGATAAGAGGCCTCGTCATGTAGGTAGGTTCAGTGGTACCTCGTCTGGAGGTGGGGATTATTATGGTAGAGTCCATCCTCCGAGGCCCTTTCAGTCAGCCCTACAGGTCTCACATAGTACTTCAGGTGGTCGTGGCTCTCAGTCGTAATCTTCTGACCATCAGCTTTTCAGTTCACCATCAGCACCTATCAGCGCACCACCACTCCGTTATTCTCAGCAGCCGAGGGCTTGTTACACGTGTGGCGACACGAGATATATTTCCAAGTATTGCCCTCGAGCTTTTGACAGCTCTTAGAAGCAGGGTCCTCGTCCTTTGATTCAAGCATCAGGTGATCCACAGGCCGCCCAGCCAGTTTGAGGCGGGGGTAGAGGCCATAGGTGTGGAGGTAGAGATCATAGAGGTGGAGCTCGGACCGCCAGAGGTAGAGGCCAGCCAGCAGCTGATCGTCCTAGAGATATGGTTCAGAGAGGTGGGGCCCAGCCCCGGTGTTATGCTCTTCCAGCCAGGCCAAAGGCTGAGTCTTCGGATGCAGTTATTACAGGTACTATTCTGGTTTATGATTCTGGATCAACGTATTCATATATGTCGTCCTATTTTGCACCCTACTTGGTTATGCCTAGTGACTCTCTGGGTATTCCTGTTTATGTATCTACACCGGTAGGTGATCCTATAGTATTCGATCGAGTTCATCGTTCCTGTGTGGTAGTGTTTGAGGGTCTTGAGACCCGTGTTGATTTATTTCTCTTAGACATGGTGGATTTCGACGTTATATTAGGGATGGATTGGTTGTCCCCGTATCATGCTATCTTGGATTGTCACACCAAGACTGTGACCTTGGCTTTGCCAGAATTTCCCCGATTGGAGTGGAGAGGGACCCCAAGTCATGCCACCCACAGTGTTATTTATGTGAAGGCTCGATGCATGGTCGAGGAGGGGTGTTTAGCTTATCTGGCGTATGTTCGCTATTTCAGCGTAGAGGTCCCTTCTATTGATTTTGTTCCTATTATTCGGGAGTTCCCCGAGGTTTTCCCTTCAGATCTGCCAGGTATGCCACCCGACATGGATATTGATTTCTATTTTGATCTGGCTCTGGGCACCCAGCCTATTTCCATTCCACCGTACTACATAGCCCCACCAGAGTTGAAAGAGTTAAAGGATCGGTTGCAGGATTTGCTCGAGAAGGGTAGCATTAGACCCAATGTTTCTCCTTGGGGTGCGCCGGTGTTATTTGTGAAGAAAAAGGATGGTTCGATGATGATGTGCAATTATTACCGGCAATTAAACAAAGTGACGATAAAGAACAAGTATCCACTGCCGAGGATTGACGATTTGTTTGACCAGCTTCAGGGAGCAAAGGTGTTTTCAAAGATAGACTTGAGATCTGGCTACCATCAGCTAAGGATTAGGGCGTCTGATATCCCTAAGACAACATTCCGCACTCGATATGGGCATTATGAGTTTTTGGTCATGTCATTTAGGTGGACCAATGCCCCAGCAGCATTTATGGAGTTGATGAACCGAGTGTTCAGGACTTACTTGGACTTGTTCGTGATAGTCTTTATTGATGATATTCTGGTGTACTCCCGCATCCAGGAGGAGCACGAGCAGCACCTCAGAGTGGTTCTTCAGACCTTGAAGGATAGTCAGTTATATGCTAAGTTCTCAAAGTGAGAGTTCTGGTTGAGTTCGGTTGCATTTCTGGGTCACGTCGTATCAGCAGAGGTTATTCAGGTGGACCCGAAGAAGATTGAGGCAGTCAAGAACTGGCCTCGACCAGCATCAGCTACTGAGATTCAGAGTTTCCTGGGTTAGCAGGTTATTACCGTCGGTTCATGGAGAGATTTTCATCTATTGCAGCCCCGATGACCAGATTGACCCAGAAGGGTGCCCAGTTCAGATGGTCAGATGAGTGTGAGGCGAGCTTTCAGAAGCTCAAGACAGCTCTGACTACGGCACCGATATTGGTTTTGCCCTCAGGATCAGGGCCTTATACAGTTTATTGTGATGCTTCCCGTATTGGGCTTGGTGCAGTATTGATGCAGGATGGCAGAGTCATTGCTTATGCTTCGAGGCAGTTGAAGATCCACGAGAAAAATTATCCGGTTCATGATATAGAGTTGGCAGCCATTGTTCATGCTTTGAAGATTTGGAGGCATTACCTATATGGTGTGACGTGTGAGGTGTACACTGATCACAAGAGTCTTCAGTACTTTTTCTAGCAGAAGGAGTTGAACTTGAGGTAAAGGAGGTTGTTGGAGTTATTGAAGGATTATGATGTTTATATTTTGTATCACCCGGGGAGAGCCAATATGGTGGCCGATGCATTGAGCAGGAAGTTTGCCAGCATGGGTAGTCTTGCTTATATTCCGGTCAGCCAGAGACCGCTTGCTTTGGATATTTAGGCCTTGGCCAATCGATTTGTGAGGTTGGACATCTCTGAGCCTAGTAGAATGTTAGCTTGCACGGTCGCTCGTTCTTCATTATTGGAGCGTATCCGTGATCGGCAGTTCGATGATCTCCATTCGTGTCTCCTAAGAGACACGGTGCAGCATGGAGTGCCACAAAGGTGACCTTAGATTATGATATTGGTTTGAGATTGCAGGGGCGAGTTTGTGCGCCCAATGTCGATGGGATTCGAGAGTTGATCTTAGCAGAGGCCCATAGTTCTCGAAATTCTATTCACTCGGGCGCCGCAAAGATGTATTAGGACTTGCGGCAGCATTATTGGTGGCGTAGGATGAAGAAAGATATTGTTGTATATGTGGCTCGATGTTTGAACTGTCAGCATGTTAAGTATGAGCATCAGAGGCCTGGTGGTTTGTTTCAGAGGATTGAGCTTTCCAAGTGGAAGTGGGAGAGGATTACCATGGATTTCGTTATCGGACTTCCGTTGACTCGGAAGAAGTTCGATGCAATATGGGTTATTAATGATAGGTTAGCTGAGATTTATATCCGGGAGATTATTCGCCTTAATGGTGTATCGGTATCTATCATTTCGGACCAGGGTACGCAGTTTACCTCGCATTTCTGGGGTGCAGTTCAGCGAGAGTTGGGCATACGGGTTGAGTTGAGCATAGCATTTCATCCTCAGATGGACGTCAGTCCGAGCGGACTATTCAGATTTTGGAGGATATGCTCCGAGCCTGTGTCATTGATTTTGGAGGCTCGTGGGACCAATTTTTGCCTTTAGCAGAGTTCGCCTACAATAACATCTACCAGTCCAGCATTCAGATGGCTCCATATGAGGCGTTGTATGGTAGGCGATGCCGGTCTCCAGTCGGATGGTTTGAGTCGGGAGAGGCTCGGTAATTGGGTACTGATTTAGTTCAGGAGGCCTTGGATAAGGTCAAGATCATTCAGGACAGGCTTCGATCGGCTCAATCGCGACAAAAGAGTTATGCAGATCGTAAGGTTCGGGATGTAGCTTTCATGGTTGGTGAGCGGGTCTTACTCCGAGTGTCGCCTATGAAGGGCTTGATGAGATTTGGGAAGAAGGGCAAGCTTATCCCTAGGTTCATTGGTCCATTTGAGATTCTCGATCGTGTGGGAGAGGTGCCTTATAGGCTTGCCTTACCGCCTAGCTTGTCAGCCGTGCATCCAGTGTTCCATGTGTCCATGCTTCGGAGGTATCACTGCGATCCAGCTTACGTATTAGATTTCAGCACTGTCCAGTTGGACAAGGATCTGTCTTATAAGGAGGAGCCGGTAGCTATTCTAGACAGGCAGGTTCGACAGTTGAGGTCGAATAGTTTTCCTTCAATGCGTGTCCAGTGGAGAGGTCAGCCTCCTGAGGCATCAACCTAGGAGTCCGAGTTTGATATGCAGAGCCGTTATCCTCATCTATTTCCCGACTCAGGTACTTCTTTCTTTTGTCCGTTCGAGGATGAACAATTGTTTTAGAGGTGGAAAATGTGACGACCCAAAGGGTCATCACCTGTTTTATCTTTCATTCCGTGCTTTCGAGGCCTTGAAAACCTTATTTTTCCTTGCCTCGATTTATGTGCACAGTTCGGGCGCGTAGCCGGAAAGCTTATATGTTAAATTCTGTGAAAATTTTTAAAAATGTGGCTTTAAAATGATTAAAGTTGACTTGGTTCAACATTTTGGGTAAACGGACCAGGACCCGTGATTGGACGGTCCTGAAGGGTCTGTAGGAAAATATGAGACTCGGGCGTATGCCCAGAATCGAAATCTGAGGTCCCGAGCCCGAGAAATGAATTTTTAAAAGAAATTGTTTTTTTGAAATTTATTTGGAAATTTGAAATGAAAATGGATTAGAAAGCGTTGGTATCGGGCCCGTATTTTGGTTTCGGCGCCCGGTACATGTATTATATATGGTTTAAGCACTTCCTGTGAAATTTGGTTGAAATCGGATGTCATTTGACGTGTTTCGGATCTAAAACTCTAAGTTTGAAAGTTTATGAAGTTTGATGAAAAAGTGATGATTTTGAGGCTTGATTCCTCGTTTATGATGTTATTTTGGCGATTTAATCGCATGGTTAAGTTCGTAGGATGTTGTTGAGTTAGTGTGTGTTTGGTTAGGAGCCCCGAGGGCTCGGGAGTGTTCGGAGGAGTGTCGGAGTGGTTTTTGAACTTCAGAAATTGCAGAAAACTGATGTCTGCTGGTGCCAGTCATTTTCCCTATGCGATCGCATAGGTAGGTCTGCGATCGCATAGTGTTAATCTTCAGGGGGGTCCGTTTGTTGTATGTGATCGCAATTACCCTTCCGTGATGGCATAGTGCTAGCCTGAGAAGCCCTTTATTTTCTTCTATGCGATCGCAATGATCACTTCGCGATCGCAGTGGACATTTCCCCTTCCTTTATGCAATCACATGACTTCTTTCGCGATCGCATAGGCCATTTTTGCCCAATTAAATTTAAAAAAAACAGAAACAGTAGCTACGGGATTTAGTCCATTTTTCACACGAGTTCTTCTTCTCCGCAGCCCATAGGCAATTTTTAGAGCACTTCTTCACCAAAGCTTCTTGGGTAAGTATTATTTAACTTGTTTCCTTCATTTATCCAAATTCCTAGGCCCAAATCATGTAATTTAGGGTTGAAATTGGGGAAAAAGGATAGAGTTAGGGTTTTTCAATTTTCTTTGATTTAGACCTCGTTTTGGGGTCAAATTTGAAAACAAATTGTATATCCATGCTCGTGGGGGAATGGGTAACATGGAATTGGTTCGAACCTCGTATTTTGATCAAGCGGGCCCGGGATCGATTTTGGAATTTTTGGAAGAATGATTGGGAATCTATATTTAGGCATTGGGTTTGATTTGTTTAGCTATTATTAATATTGTAAGGTCATTATTTCATAGATTTGACTGAGTAGGAGCCGAATTCGAGGGGTAAAGCTATATTAGAGGCTTAAGTTGAGTTTGGAGCATTCGAGGTAAGTGTTTGATCTAACTTTGGCTTGAGGGAATAGGATTAGAGTATTAATTCCTAATTGCTAAATGTTGAGTATGGTGTACAGGCATGGTGACAGGTATTTATACACCGGTGTCTAGCATGACCGTGAGTCCTTATTTGGGATTCTGTAGCGACTCTTCCTTGCTTAATTGATGGTTTCCATATAATATGAGCAGTATGAAGAGGAAATATGATTTGTAAACTCATTGGAGCGTTGGCTCGAATTATGACATGATTAGGAAGTAAGAAATGAACGAAAGATAAAGAGATGTAATTATTCCCTTGCCGGGACGTGTACGTTATTGTTGTTGCTCCCTTCCCGGGAATTAACTGTCTATTTTTATCCTCCCTTGCCGAGATAGATGAATTGATACTTGTTCCCTTGCCGGGAAAC
Organism: Nicotiana glauca; assembly: GCA_026770625.1. Classification (NCBI taxonomy): domain Eukaryota; kingdom Viridiplantae; phylum Streptophyta; class Magnoliopsida; order Solanales; family Solanaceae; genus Nicotiana; species Nicotiana glauca. The sequence goes on along the minus strand of MU769931.1, from coordinate 114,808 downwards.
CATTATATATCATGAAATGGGATCGTGTGGCACGCCGACCACTTATATATTATGAAATGGGATCGTGTGGCATGTTGACCACTTATATATTATGAAATGGGATCGTGTGGCACGCCGACCACTTGTATATTATGAAATGGGATCGTGTGGCATGCCGACCACTTATATATTATGAAATGGGATCGTGTGGCATGCCGACTACTTATATATTATGAAATGGGATCATGTGGCATGCCGACTACTTATATATTTGAAAGGAAAAGGCATTGCTAAGGATTGAATTGACCGTAGACTTTCGAGGTAAGTGTTTGATCTAACTTTGGCTTGAGGGAGTAGGATTAGAGTGTTATAATTGCTATTTGTTAATTGATCGAGTGTGGTGTATAGGCATGGTGACGAGTATCTATACACCGGAGTCTAGCACGACCGTGGGTCATTGTTGTACTTGTTTTTGGAGATAAGTTGGAAATCTTCAAAGTTAAATAATGATTTTTATATAATGTGAAGAGTTTGAGGATAAATTATGAAATACTAATACTTTGGAGCATTGGCTCGATTGATAAATACTATTAAGTAGAAGATGAAAGTATTGAAAATAGTTGATGTTGTTCCCTTTCCGGGATATTTCTTATCATACTTTATTTTCTCTCGCACATTGCTTGTGACTGATGTTTGGGTGAGGAAGAGTGATGTTGCACGAAGGGTCATTCCGTGCCATTATTGATTATATCTGCACGAAGGGTCATTCCGTGCCATTTTGATTATACTTGCACGAAGGGTCATTCCGTTCTATGTTGTGATTATAATTGCACGAAGGGTCATTCCGTGCCATGAAAATGAGAGTTATGTGAGAGAAAGCACGAATGGTGATGTCGTGCACTTTACTTGTTTGTTTTGGGCGAGGATGAGAGTAAAAGCACGAAAGGTAATGCCGTGCAACTATTGAATTTCTTATTCTTTATTAGTCATTATTGTGCCCTGATTTCTTAATTATACTGATGACTTTGGATATTTGAATTGCTCTCACTCACAATATATTTCTCTCCCTTTTTACTGTTTAATTTCGGTACTTCTGTTCCTGTTATCGCATATCTATTTATAGAACTGTACAGGTGAACTAGTAGTCCTGTCTAGCCTCATCACTACTTCGCCGGGGTTAGGCCAGGCACTTACCAGCACATGGGGTCGGTTGTGCTGATGCTACACTCTATGCATCTTTTTGCACACATCACAGTACCGGAGTAGGAGCTTTTGGACAGCAGTAGGAGCATTGGGAGCTGACTTCAGTCCAGAGATTCCCGAGGTAGCCTTGCTGACGTACGCATGGCCCGGAGTCTCTCTTATCTTTGTTTTTGTTTGATTTCCTTTGTATCGGATCAGACAATACTATATTTTTATTCAGACCTTGTATTTAGCATTCTGTAGGAGTTCATGAGTTAGTGACACCAGATCTGGATAGAGATGTATTTGAGCTTCCGCACTTGGTTTCAGTTATTTATATTTTGAGTCTTCCGCTTTTATATTAATTGTCTCGTTTTTCTTTATATTGTCGATGTTGTTAAGAGAAGTATTGGCTTGCCTAGCTCCTATTAGTAGGAGTCATCACTACTCCCGATGGTGGAAAAATCCGGGTCGTGACAGATTTGGTCCTACGATTGGAATAGAAAATACTAGAATTGCAAGGGGAGCTTGAGCGGGTCCGCAACCTGGCAAACCTTTCCCTCACCCTAAATATCCCAGACATTAACCAACAAAAAGCTTAAAACCCAGTACCTCCTCAAAACATACCAAACCAATGTCCACAAAATCCTCTCGCACTCTACCAATACCAGCACCTCCCCAAAATCCTAATCCTCCACCAATACCAACTCCCCCTTAACACCAGCATCTCCCGACTCAATACTCACAAACCACTTACCATACTCCTCAAAATACCCCTCAACCCATCCCTAATCTGTAAAATTCAACTAATGATCACCACTACACTCAAACCCCCACACCCACCAAAATAATCCAATATACATGGGAACCTTATCTTACTCCGCTCAACCAATATCATATATACCAGAATCCGTAGAGAAGGACCTGCTAATTAAGAATATGGCAGAAGAACTCAAGGAGCTCACAAGCCGAGTCCGAGGTGTCGAATGAGGCAAAGGTATTGAAGGTTTGAATTATGAGGATCTATGCATTCAGGCAGATGTGGAACTGCCAGAGGGTTACAAACCTCCTAAGTTCGAGATTTTTGACGGAAGGGGCGATCCAAAGGTACATTTGAGAACATACTGTGATAAGCTCATGGGAGTTGGGAAAGATGAAAGTATTCACATTAAGTTGTTCATGAGAAGCCTCACTGGAGACGCCGTATCTTGGTACATCAGTCAAAATCCCAAGAAGTGGGTTAATTGGGTAAGCATGGAATTAGACTTCATGGACCTATTCAAGTTCAATACAGAAAGTGCACCGAACGTATTCTACATATAGAACCTCAAGAAGAAACCTTCCGCGACTATGCTACTAGATGCAGGTCAGAAGCTGCAAAGGTTAGGCCCACATTGGAAGAAGAGCAGATGAACAAATTCTTCGTTAGGGCCCAGGATCCAAAATACTATGAAAGGTTAATGTTCATCAAAAATCACAAATTCTCTGACACCATCAAACTCGAGGAAAGGATTGAAGAAGGGATCAAGAGCGGGATGGTAACCAATTTTGAGGCATTGCAGGCTACAAACAAAGCATTATAGATAGGGGTATATCAAAGAAGAAAGAAATAGGGGTAGTGATGGTAGCCCAAGGTCCAAAATCTCCACCCACACACCAACCTTCACCTCCCAGATATCCTCAACCCGCTACCACCTACCACACTCATAATACCCAGCCAACCTATTACCATTCACCTCTAACCCATCAAAACTATCAAAAACCCATACCCAATTTCAATTGTAGGCCGCCCAAACAATACACCCCTATTGTTGAGCCCATCAACCATCTATATGAAAGACTAAAGGTTGCCGGATATGTCACCCCTATTCCCGCTCCTCCCAATGGTTCAACCCAAACAAAACATGTGCATACCATTCTAGCATGAAGGGGCATACTATTGATGAATGCCGCACTCTAAAAGACAAGATTCAAACCCTGATTGATACCAAAGTCATACAAGCAAAGGAAACCGCACCCAATATCCGCATTAATCCCCTCCCAGATCATAGAGGTGGAGTAAATGTGATAGAAACTGATGAAGAATGGGATCCTGAAGGGTCTATTGGGCTTATTTGAAAAGGTGAAGACCCTAAGAAACCTGTAGTCACACTCAGTCCTATTGTGGTACAGATATAACCATCAGTTGAAGTTGAAGTAGTCGCATCAGCTCCATTTGAAATCGAATTGACAGCACCTGCGACTACACCTACTCCATTTGAAGTAGAAGTAGCCACACCCTTCACTGTGAAGGTAGCATCCACACCACCCTTCATTTCCAAGGCCATACCTTGGGATTATATTGCCGAAGCTAGGAGAAAAGGAAAAGCAAAAATGGAAGATTTTGGTGCTGCACAGCGGATGACCAGAACTGGAAGAATCTATACGCCTAAAAATTTGGGAGGAACAAGTAAGGAAGTTGCTACTAAACAACCCATCATTGAAACTGATCCAGATGGTCTCTGGAGGAAAGTATAGGTGAGAGATTACTCTATTGTTGATCATCCGAACAAACCCCTGCTCAGATTTCCATTCTGTCACTGCTATAGAATTTTGAAACGCATAGGAATGCGTTAATGAAAGTGTTGAATGCAGCTTATGTGCCCAACAATATCACCAGTGGAGATATGTCCAACATGGTAGGGCAAGTACTTGAAAGCCACAAGATCACCTTTCATGAAGATGAACTACCACCTGAAGGACTAAGACACAACAGGGTACTGCACATCACAGTATAGTTTGAGGATAAATTCATAGCCATAACCCTAATAGATGGGGGTTCGAGCCTCAACATTTGTCCGTTAAATACTCTGAAAAGGTTGGATAAAGATTTCCATGAGATACGAGCAAGGAGTATGAATGTGAAGCATTTGATAGGTCCCAAAGGGCCACGATTGGGAAAATTTACCTTTGTTTGCAGATGGGCCCGACGTTGTTTGATATAGAGTTTCAAGTATTGGACATATCTGCTACGTATAATCTTTTACTGGGACGACCTTGGATACATGTTGCGGAAGTTGTAGCATCTACACTACACCAGGACGTGAAAGAAGAAGCTTTGGTTGGGCTAAGAAACCTATTTCTAGAAGAAGAAGATATGGATTGCAATGTGATAGTTGAGAAGGAGGAGGAGAAAGAAGGCCTTACCATTCAGACGATGGAAAGGGGAGAGTTTCTTAGGAATTGGATCGCCACACAATCAAGGGTTAGGCGAGTCTCGAGCATTACTATTTCTTACCTTGATGAACCAACGACAGTGACATGTAATAAGACAACGCAACATAAGGATACTGACTCGGAAGAAGAAGATGAGATACCTGAGGAAGTTACCAGAGAAGTTGAGAATTTTGAGAATAAACTTAAGTCCTACATGGATGAAACCGAGACAATCAATTTGGGAGATTCTAAAATCATCAAAGAAACTCGTATAAGTATTCACTTATCACCATCAAAGAAAGAAGAATACACTCGTTTCCTCAAATAACATGAGGATATTTTTGTATGGTCATATGATGACATGACCGGTCTGAGCATATCCATAGTGGCTCATAAGTTGCCTACCAATCCAATGTGTCCGCTAGTGAAGCAGAAACTCAAAAAGTTCAAACCAAAAAAGAGCCTAAAACTCAAGGAGGAAGTCACTAAGCAGATCAAATCCAAAGTCCTCAGGGTAGTTGAGTACCCAACATGGTTAGCCAACATTGTACCTGTTACGAAGAAAGATGGGAAAGTCAGGGTGTGTGTTAACTATCGGGATTTAAACAGAGCAAGTCCCAAGGACAATTTCCCACTACCAAATATACACATTCTGATCGACAATTGCGCCAAGCATGAACTCCAATCCTTTGTAGATTGTTTTGTGGGTTATTATCATATTTGGATGGACGAAGAAGACGTAGAAAAAATAGCTTTCATTACACCATGGGGAGTGTATTGCTACAAAATGATAACATTCGGTCTAAAGAATGCTGGGGCCACCTATATGAGGGCCATGACGACCATCTTCCATGATATGATACACAAGGAAATAGAGGTATATGTTGACGACGTCAACATCAAATCCAAGAAAGACACAGATCACATAGAAGACTTGAGGAAGTTCTTTTACCGGCTACTGAAGTACAATTAAAAATTGAACCCCACAAAATGTACATTCGGGGTTCTTGCTAGAAAATTGTTGGGATTCATTGTCAGCCACCGAGGAATTCGAGTTGGACCAATCAAAGGTTAAAGATTTCCAAGAATTACTATCATCGAAGAACAATAAGGACATGATGAGTTTCCTGGGATGCCTCATATATGAACCAATTTTCAAAATGTTGAAGAGGATGTTGCAACCAGTTGGACTGAGGATTGTTAGAAGGATTTTGACAAAATCAAGGAATATATATCCACACCGCCAGTCCTAGTCCCACCAAAGCCTGGTAGGCCACTGCTACTCTACCTCTCTGTATTAGATGGGGCTTTCGGTTGTGTTTTGGGAAAACATGATGAAACGGGAAGAAAGGAGCAAGCCATATATTACTTAAGTAAGAAGTTCACACCTTATGAAGCACGATACTCTCTATTGGAACGCACTTGCTGTGCTTTGACATGGATAGCTCAGAAATTGAGGCACTATTTCTGTGCCTATACCACATACCTCATATCAAGAATAGATCCTCTGAAGTATATCTTTCAGAAGCCTATGCCTACCGAGAAGTTGGCAGAGTGGCAAATATTGTTGAATGAGTTTGATATCCTCTATTTAACTCATGTCAAATAACAAGAATTAGCAGACCATCTTGCCGAAAATCCTGTAGGAGGAGAATACGAACCACTAAAAACGTATTTTCCTGACGAAGAAGTGCCATACATTGTTGAAGCCTACGACAGTTGGAGAATATTTTTCGATGAAGCAGCAAATTTCAAAGGAGTGGGTATTGGAGCAGTTTTGGTGTCAGAGTCATGTCAACATTATCCAATATCCGCAAAGCTTAGGTTTCCATGCACCAACAATACGACAGAATATGAGGCTTGCATCATGGGGCTTAATTTAGCCATTGACATGAACATACAAGAGTTGCTGGTAATTGGTGATTCAAATCTTCTGGTACATCAAGTTCAAGGATAATGGGCTACGAAAAACACCAAGATACTATCATACCTATATCATGTGCAAGAACTTATGAAGTGGTTCACGAAAATAGAATTCTAACATCTTCCAAGAGTCTAGAACGAGTTCGCATATGCACTGGCTACTTTTTCTTCCATGATACAACATTTGGATAAGAATTTCATTGATCCCATTCCAATAAGAATCCATAATCAGCCATCTTATTGCACTCATGTTGAAAAAGAAACGGATGGAAATCCATGGTTCCACGAAATCAAGGAATATTTGGCAAAAGGAGAGTACCCAGAGCAGGCGAACCATACTCAAAAATACACACTGTGTAGGCTGTCCAATCATTTCTTCCAAAGCGGAGGAATTTTGTATAGAAGAACACCTGATCTAGGACTATTAAGGTGTGTTGCTTCTAAATTGCTCGAGGAAATACATGCCGGAACCTGCGGCACATATATGAACGATTGTTCTAGCCAAGAAGCTACTCAAAGCCGAACATTTTTGGATTACTATAGAAACAGATTGCATTTGGTAAGTCTAGAAATGCCACCAATGCCAGACACATGTAGATATGATACGAGTGCCACCAAACAAACTCAATGCAACAAGTGCACCTTGGCCTTTTGCTGCCTGTAGAATGGATGTCATTGGTCCGATCAAACCCAATGCTTCGAACTGACACAGGTTCATTTTAGTGGCCATAGATTACTTCACAAAATGGGTAGAGGTTGCAACTTACAAAGTTGTAACCAAGAAAGTCATCATAGATTTTGTTAGGGATCATATTGTTTGTTGATTCGGGGTTCCCGAGTCTATCAACACTGATAATGCCGCAAATCTCAACAGTGATCTGATGAAAGCCAAGTGAGAAACTTTTCAAATCAATCACAAAAACTCCACAGCATACATGCCTCAAATGAACGGAGCCGTGGAAGTTGCCAACAAGAACATCAAAAAGATACTAAGGAAAATGGTAGAGAATCACAAGCAATGGCATGAGAAGGTACCATTCGCCTTATTGGAATACCGTACCACAGTCCTCACATCAACTGGTGCAACTCCCTATTTGTTGGTTTATGGTACCAAAGTTTTCATTCCCGCCGTGGTAGATATTCCTTCTTTAAGGATCATACAAGAAGTCGAACTCAATGATGCAGAATGGATAAGGAGCCGCTATGAGAAATTATCCCTCATAGATGGAAAATTTCCCACCTAACTGGCAAGGTCCTTACATGGTACACAAGGTACTAACAGGAGGAGCACTCATACTTGCAAAAATGGACGGAGAAGTTTGGCCAAAACCTATCAATTCGGATGCAATCAAAAGACACTATATTTAAATTGTTTACATTTCTTCATCTAATGTAACTGAACTACACTTGACCTAATTCCCGTTTAAGAGGGGATACATAGGCATCCCTGTGGGTTCGGTCACATCTCAATTAAATTTTCATTTTCCCAAAACCAGAAACTGGGGCAAAATTTTGAAGAGGACCCTCAATATTCTGGAGCAAGTCTAGCCGACGACATCATATGTAAGACAGTCAGAGAATCGGTTAAGTAACTGGGAAGAATTTTGAGAATGATTCTCAAAATTTCGGATCAAGTCCAGCAAACTTTGTCACACACAAAATGGCGAAGGATCGCTTATAAACTGAGGCAAATTTTGAGGACGACCCTCAAAATTCTAATGCAAAGAAGCCGCAATGTCTCTAAAAGTGTCTCAGTCATTAGTTCATCTAATTTACTTGATATTATATACCACTATGCTTTCTGAATAACTCTATTTCATCAAATAAGTGCATATTTTTTCAGCAACTTTATTTCTATGGCAGCCAAATGTTACCCAGGGCAACTCAAACAGGTTCTCCAGAGCCAAACAAAGCAAAACAAGCAGACAAAGGCACAAACCAACCTCCCCCGCAAAACTCACGATTTTTATTTGGATGCAGGAACAAAGAATAACCACAAGTATGCATTCCTTAAAATCATTACCTTTATAATAACCGGACCGTCAAGTGCAAATATATCTCCAGCTAAGAAATACTCTGCTCCTACTTACTATCTGTCCACTACATGAGACTAAACACTGTCTCAAATCTTGCATGAGGCTAAGCCCTGCCTTCTTATTTGTTTAAGGCTAAGCATTGCCTTCCCCCTGCATGAGACTAAGCCTTATCTCAAATATTGCATGAGGCTAAGCCCTGCCTCTTTACCTGCATAAGGCTAAGCATTACCTTCTCTTTGCATGAGACTAGGCCATGTCTCGATTCTTGCATGTGGATAAGTCATGCCTCCCTATTTGCATAAGGCTAAGCATTGCCTTCTCTTTGCATGATACTAAGCTCTGTTTCGATTCTTGCATGAGGCTAAGTCATGCCTCCCTATTTGCATAAGGCTAAGCATTGCCTTCTCTCGCATGAGACTAAGCCCTATCTCGATTCTTGCATGAGTCTAAGCCTTGCTTCCCTATTTGCATAAGGCTAAGCTTTTCCTTCTCTTTGCATGGGACTAAGCCCTGTCTCGATTCCTGCATGAGGATAAGCCCTGCATCCCCATTTGCATAAGGCTAAGCATTGCCTTCTCTTTGCATGAGACTAAGAGATGTCTCGATTCTTGTATGAAGCTAAGCTATGCCTCCCTATTTGCATAAGGCTAAGCATTGCCTTCTCTTTGCATGAGACTAAGCTCTGTCTCCCTTTCTTTCATCAGGCTAAGTCCTGCCTCCCTGTTTACATAAGGCTAAGCACGGCCTTTCATTGTCTAATGATTGGACATTACCCTATCTGAAACCTAGCACTATTTTACCTTTTTCGGGGCTAAGCTCTGTCCCGATCCTATACAAGACTAAGCTCTGTCTTGTTTTTCTCATATGATGCATCACCATGTCTCTGTCTGAAGGCATCATAGTCCGAAGACATCATCCTCATAGCCTAAAGACACCATATCATGGACTGAGGATCTCTCAATATTGCACATTATTATTCAAAGGCGTCATGGTTCAGAGGCACCATTCTCATGGACAGAGAACATCATCTCATGGCCTGCAAATCCCTTATCTCATGATTCATGGCCCGAGATGTCATGGACTAAGAACATCACCCTCACCGTCCATAGACAACCTTCATGGTCCAAAGGAAATTTGCATCATGTTTAAATTCTCGCAATAATCCATATACATTTGCACGCATTGTGTTTTAAGTTTTGTAGGTAATCCAAGAAGTAACTATTCTTCAAACGGGAGCAATCTTCGCTCTGGTTTCCATTTACAACATTGATATTCCACAAATGTTTTACACATAACCGACTCCCATCAATTACTTGCCTTTACTTTATGACCGTTTAGATATCTGCCTTGTGATACATCCATTACGTTTCATATTCACATTCATTACCTCGCATAAATCCATATGATATTATCCTTCCCAAAAGAACCCTTTCCGAAACAGCCGACTATTCTTATAACAATTCCATCAGTTTCATTCGCCGGTGGGTCCAGAACTATATACGGCTTGATTCCTGTAAAACTAGGGATATGTAGGCAGCTTAGAAGCCAGAGTGCGGCCTATATTTTTCAAATCACTCCATTCGGTCAAAATCGGTCATCATTTCTTTACCCGACAACTCTTTCATCCTTCCCGGGTAAAGAGGGGCAGCTGTTGATACCCAATTTTTTCCTCATATTTTCCATATATATATATATATATATATGCACCATCACTTAGTTTATAAACATATACAAGCATTTTTCATAATTTTCTATAATTTTTAAAGGCTTTTAATCAATTTATTCTTGCATTTTTATATTATAAATAATTATTAATTACATCTCAAATAATTTTATGATGATTTATCATTTAATTTTTCTCATTTATATCCATATTAAGCTTTAAATATTTTTGATGCATTTTATAATCATATTTGTATCTTTAGACTAAATTGCGTATTATGCAATAATAGCCCATATACGTGCATAATTGCATTATTTATACAGAAATTAACTTTTTATATTTTTATAATATTAAGTAATTATTTTAAATTATTTTCATGCACAAGTGATTTTTTTATTTATTAATTATTTTTATAAATTATTTATTTGTTAAAATTGGTATTTTTAAATCTAGCCCTTTTCTTAATTATTTTTGGACCACCCCAGCCCAGATACTTAAACTCCTAAGCCCAACACCCCTATACGCCAGCCCAAAATACCCAACTCAAATTAATTAACCCAACCCACTAAACCTGGTCGGTACCGGTCTATTATAACCCGTCTCGATCACCTTTAAATTCCAGTCGCTGATCCTTCAAGATCAACGACTCACATCCTTTCTCCCTATTTTAATTAACCAAATGCCTAGCCCTAACTCTCATTCATCCAACACCATCGCCTCTGTATTCTCTCATCTTTTGCTCTTCTCCTCTCAAAACCCTAAAATCATCTCAAAGCTGAAGTGAAGAAAAAAGCCAAGTTATTGCAAAACATCAGAATTAAATTCTATAAGGTAGGGTTTTAGTTTTTCACTAGAAGCTCAGCCTAGAGTTGATCGACAGGTTAACCCCGAAATGAGTTGATCAACAAGTTACCCCTCGTAATTGACCCTTAAGCTCGGGGGAATCGGAAACTATTGTATCTTTTCTAAAACGGCACTCTCCCTTGATTTCCACAATAATGTTTGCTTACGTGTAGTAAATTCCTCTCATTGTGAAAAGAGTGAGTCTATAGAGCCTACGAGCCGGCCGATCCACTGTAGTGGAATCTTGTGAGCTAGCGGACGGTCCCGCGTGGTTTGCATTAGAAGGGCCCGCTTTCATTATCCTTACCCAGATCTCTTCTATTCTGTGATCTGGATGGTTAGATTGGATTGGCGTAGTTGATCGATCGAACTACGATAATTGGAATGAAGACAGACAGACTTCCGTGCAAAAGACAGAACCGCAAAACTTTATTATTATATTATTGCATTTTTCCTAAACTTTGTCAAGCCTATCTGCTCCTTTGTTCCAAATTAGAGTTTCTAGTTTCAAGATCCCGCTTTTAGTACGCGTGTGGTGAGATGTTCCAAGCCCGGTATCTACTGATTTTGCCATTCCTATGATTCAAAGGATTCACCGCACTGTCATCTCATAAATCTCTTCGATTCCAACCCCAAAAAGGAATCAATCCATGATTCCTTTACCTTATTGACCCCTCCTCCTTATTGGTTAACCATTTTTGGTATTATATAATTGGTTGCCTAATATGGCAAGTAGATCTTGTAAGAATCGAACCAAAAATTGGTTCAAATCCTTAACTTATTGTTTATTCCATCTGTGTTCATCATTTTGCTCTTTGTAAGTATGAATATTTGTGTATGTTTTGTGGATTTTTACTTACCCTAAATTAGGGTTTTCAGATTTTCTTAAATCGGACCAAAATTAGTTTGACTCTCTGATTTTTAGTGCTATTTGGGTCTATATTCATCTTATGTTATTATTTTTGTGTATATTCTGGTAATATTTGTTTTTCTAAAAAACTAGGTTTGCTTGACTTCTCCTAAATTAATTCTAAATTGATTTCGCATGCTACTCTTTCCTTTTATTTTGAGGTTGATTGATTGTCTTCCTTGTCTGTGTGTTTAACCTTTATCACTATTTAAGCCCTTTCCCCTTTCCCCTCTAGAGAGACTCGGAACTATCAATACTCTCACTGAAAACTTAGATTTTAATTCTAATTCACTTTGCTCGTTTGTTTTTGGTTTTGGCCGGCTGAAAACCAAGGCCAAATTAATTCCGGACTTAACTATTATGGTGTATTTTTTTGCTTCCCTGCCTAACTGGTAAATCATTATCCCTTGCCATGTTATTTTTTTCTATGTTTCCATAATCTGTGTTGTTCGACCCACCATGTTTGAACTTTATTCTAAGCATGATTCTGCCACCTTTATGATTCTATGAGTTTATCTAGTCCCATAAGGGATACGGTTGATTGGTTACATTTAATAATATGAATCCTCTTAAAGTATACCATATTGTTTTAACTTGTCCCATGTATACTGTTTGTTGGTCCTGAACTTATTTGAACTTAGCATCCTTAGGTTACTACTAGGATGGAATTAGTTATCAATCTTAAACTTTACATATTTGTATCGTTACTTAATTCATGTGCCCTGCCAACTTGTTTTCTAACATGTTTTGTACCCCCTCTGGATTTATCTGATAATCTTAATGTTTGCCTTAACATTGTGCCTAAATGTTGTTGTGATTAAACAAGGTTATCCTAAAATATCAGCATGCACACTTAGTGTAATTAGGTCTTTTTCTGACTTAACCTATTTAAAACTATGTACTTTGCAAATCTTGCCAATTGGTCTTCTATTTGCAACACTACCTATATATTATGTATTTTTCTTGTAAAACTCTAATGGTTTTTTCCTAAAATCAAACTTGTTTTAAAGTCTGTCGTTTACCATTGTTTTCTTATGTGCTGTTGCTTTTAAACTCCTATCATTAGGTCCTTTAGGTCCTATCCTTCACCTTCTCAGTGTAAGCACTGCTCAGAGTCCATATGAGACTCATGTGAACTCTGACACACTGAGGTTTGGTCCTTAACTTCCTTTGAATATTTTTGAGCCTTTGATGCTCTAGTTCGAGCATTGCCCTGGGTCCTTGAAGCTCTTGAAAACTTTGTAACATTAGAGAGTTGGATACTATGTGTGATTATTCTATATCTGTGAAAGTGAGCCTTGGAGCTGCTGTGGTTTGAAGCCCCGGTTTGCCCGGGTGTATTTAGGCCTGTTGTAGGCTCTCTGTAGTTTATTTCATTATTATTATGTAATTCATTCATTAACCTGGTCTGTATTAATCTTGTAACAAGAAACTCTAGGGTATTTAGTAAAATAGGGAAGGGTTTCTTATTGTCATTTTGCAAGGTTGGGTAGAAACCCTATCTATAGGATCTCTATTTGTGATATTAATTCTACTTATAAGTGTCATATTATGTCGTTGTATGTTAGAAATCCTACCTACAGGTTCTATGTTGTGTTCACATGTTAGAAATCCTGCCTATAAGACCAATGTTATGTTTTGTTAGAAATTCTGCCTTTAGGTGTATCAATCTATCCAGTAATTGTGTGTTAGTAACCATGCCCATAGGATCAACATTTGGCTTAATTGTTTTTGGCTCAATGTGTATATATTCCTTATTATGTACTGCTCAATTCTAGAAAACATGCATATATGATTCAAATCGGTTCCATGATAGAAACCATACCTATAGGAAATAAAATCAGTTTAATTTTAGAGATCATGCCTATAGGATCTAAAATCAGTTTTAATTTTAGAGATCACGCCTATAGGATCTAAAATAAGTTTTAATTTTAAAGATCATGCCTATAAGGTCTAAAATCAGTTTAATGATAGAAATCATGCTTATACGATCTGAACCAGTTAATTACTTGATTTACTCATTTCTTTAATAGTCATCAACGCTTGGTTAACCATTATCACTAGAAATCATGCCTATAAGACTCAGTTAACTAATTTTGAATATAATCCAGTAATCACCGCTATTAGTTACTACATAAAACGCTTAGATTACTTGCCTATAGGTTCAAATGCTCTAGGTGAAATCAGTAGGCATTACATGATCACTCAAAAATTACTGTCAGCATATTTAAAAATCCATAATCACGTAGAAATCATGTCTATAGGATCTAATATCCTTAACTGATTAAACTGTTAGTACGCCAATATGTTTTGCGTGCATTTGCTACCTTATGTGCGGAGGCTAAGTTGAGCCCATATCTGCTTTTATTTGAAAGTGCTAATTGTTTTGTATGTCGCTTAGTTTTATAATTTTGAGCAACCTAAGCTGAGTCTACAACCATCCCAAAATAGAGGTCCCAATGCCTCCAAGACCATAGGTAAGGGATGGGTAGTGCACACATAGGGTACGAGTTATAATTGATTAGAGCTCTTTAGGTAAAAACTCAAAGATAGTAATCGGGTAGCATGAGATTATAGTCTGTGCCCATTGAATAATATGAGTAAAACCCCCTGTCTTGGGGGAGTTACGAAGCATTATTTATGTTGCACGGGGTGATCCTATAGGCTAAAAAACCTAGGACCCCCTTCCCTATTAAATGATTCGTTCGCTTTCTTTATTATACTAATTCACATAATCTAAGTTCGGCCGAGACCCATTGATCGCTTCCAACTCCGCACTACTAATAAGTAGAAAGAGAGGGTCGCAATAGCTTTTACCCAATTTTGGGTTGGGATCGATATCCACAGAGAGCTAGAATTGGAATCGAGTATCTATCTAGTTTAGGATTGCGTATGTGTTCTTAATTACACATCTCATCATTTTTGGGATTTTTTTTATAATTCTACTTTTAACAAACTACAAATTGTAAATTAAGCTAAGATTTAAATATTGCAAGTTGTATCTAATGGTTTAAAAAGGGCACTAGTGTAGTGACTTCCGCCTAGGTGGTCAATTGATGGGTACTTGAGTCTAAGGCATCTTTGAAATATTTGGGGAATATGATATAACCGTTGTACTAATTTACCCACTCCACACCTCTCGGTGGTTCAAGTGATTTTGCCCAATTGACTCTCTCAAAACCAATTTGGTATGCAAATTTGCACAAGTAACTAAGGTTCAAGTCGGGTATTACTCTCTCGAGGTTTAACCCTTTAATTGGGGCTATCAATCTCTTGAGTATGCCCCAATTCCTTGTTGGATCAATTTCGGAGACTTAGGCTCTCTTTCTCAAGAACAACCGTAGTCAACTAAACACAAACTAGGGTTTGCAACCACTTATTCAGCAATATCAAACACTCATAGTCAATTTAGCCCTAAAATTCAAGACCCATCAATTACCCACATTAGGGTTGAGCCACAACCTTAGCTATGGGAGCTAGCTATTCATATTAAAAGAAGAAAAACAAGAAATAGAAGAAGATAAACACATAATAATTGATTGCTAATCTAAATACAAAGAATGAAAAGTAAGTAAAAATGCCCAAAATGGCTAAGAAAAGTCGACCCACGAGCGCAGATGATGTATTACAATATCTAATACCCTAAAAATGGAAAAAGAATCTATTTAAACTAAGCTGAAAAATCTGGACAAAATTACCCCTGCAGGGTTAGTGCGGACCGCACAAAATGGACCGCGGTCCGCACTGGGCTCTTGACTTCAAAAATCTCACCCTCTGAACTTGGGCTCCGCAGATCGCACAGAATGGACTGCGGCCGCTGAGGCTTCTAGTGCGGTCCGCACAAACTCGAGTGCGGACTGCATTGGCTTGAAAACTTCATTTTGTAGCTTCTCTGAATCTTGGCTCTGCAGACCGCATAGAATGGTAATGCGGCCGCATTGCCTTCAGTGCGGTCCGCATAAAACCTAGTGCGGTCACAATGCCTCTTTGCTTTGAATTTGACCTCTTTGAATCTCCTAGTTCAGACCGCACAAAATAGTGTGCGGTCGCACTGGGCCTGTTCTGCCTGAGCTTGACTTGTCTTTGGCACTTGTGCAAGTTTCACTCATTTTGAGCCGATCTTTGATATTTTGTCACTTTGTTGATCAAACCTGCAATCAAGCACAACTTGTGAGCCTTTTGGGACTATTTTGTATGAATATTTGATCAAAGCATAAGCAAGAAGGGGTATAAAATGTGTCAAAATCCTTAGTTATCAACTCCCCAAAACTTAAACTTTTACTTGTCCTCAAGCAAACAAAATAAGACCTACCTTTAAGGGAAAATCCAAGAAATTTTCAGTTGTCCTAAAGCAACCTCAACTAGCATCAATTGGGACTAGCAATTGCCCATAATACAAACGAATCATTAACAACATTTACTCTTTAAAAACCCATGGATCAAGTGCAACACAAGAGCATCAAGAGTTGACTCGATGCATCAAAGAACTCTTTCAATTACTTTGGTCATTGTGGAACCTAAACTCACACATCCTCAACTCTCCCTAAATAAACCTCACCTTTAGAATAGTGACACGCAAAACGAGGTTAATAGAAATTCACTCATCTCTCTCAAGAAAAAGTCACAAGTCCGGCTCTAAGTACCATATGCTTGCCCCTTATGTGAGTATACACTAATGTAAGCTTCATTCAACTCAAGATTATATAGGGCTTTTGTGCAGACATTGTGAAGGCTTTTAGTTCAGGGTAGGGAATGTTTTGGTCTAAGTGGGTTCCATATTCCCTTAAGCACTTCTTTTGATTCATTTGACATCCATTCACTTGACTCTTTGAGTCATTTTCACTTCTTTCTAAGGGGTTAGAGAGACACATTGTTACTCTTTCTTATGAATTTCAAACCTTTTCTCCTTTTTCAACTTTCCACATCTTTCATTCTTTGCTTTTCTTGAATCCCTTTTTTTGATCTTTTTCATTTTGTCTTTTTTCTTTTTTTTTCTTTTTCATTGCCTTTCCTTTTCTTCATTTTTGCGCTTTTTTATCACTTTGTTGCAATCCCCGTCTCTCCCCCCAAACTTATACTTTTGCCATATGTTAAAGGAAAGATCGGGTTCCAAGAGAGGGTATCTTTTGGAATGGGTATAGGCTTGTATCATGGTTCTTGAAAGAAAAAGGTCTAAGGCTCAAAAGGGTTGACTAGGTATCATATTACTAGTAGGCTATGGAATTGTTCAAACTATCATTTGGATCAAGGAGAGCCTATAATCATGTCTCAAGTCAAATTCACTTAGGATTTCGCCTCAACAAACATTGAGGGCAAGTTCTAGACCACTAGCTCGAGACTTGGGCTTGCAATTCAATTACTCACCACACATGCTAAGGGATTGCTAAAGACCTGGAGTCGGGGGCCCACAACAACCTTAGATACGATTTGAGCACAGAATGGTCCCGAAAAACCACTTGATGATTATTAATCAACACAAGAGTCTCACGGTCACAACTTTCACCATCCTAAACACAACAATTTGTTTTTGATCATGAGATCAAAGGCAAATGTGCTAGGCCCAAGTGAAGCTTTGCTCGAGGCACCCTTTAACTACTAACTATTAGAAACCAAAAAGAAAAACATACTCAAACCCTTAAGAAGGTTGTCACGCCGTCCATCATTGGGAAGAGCCACCGGGTTCACACAACACTCCACCTTTGGAAAAAACCATGGAATTAAGAAAACCAAAGGCTTATTGCAAACTCCGAAAACAAAAAGCTACGAATCACAAATAAGAAGCTAAAAATGAAAATTTTGCAAAAAATAGAATGAATATATACAAGAGGGGATCTGAATATACAATGGATGGGATGAATATATACAATGAGATATAACTTTATATACAGACCCAAAGTGAAATAAAAATGCGATAAATGTAAAGAAATATCAGAATTATATACAGACCAAAGATGAAAAATCAAGAAAGCATGAAAAATGTTAAATATATACAATCATCTGAATGAATAAAAAGTAGGGCATACCCATTCAAATGAAAGCTGGCATTGTCCCCAATGCCAACTAGTCTAAATAAAGCACCAAAAAGATAAGAGGAAAAAGGATATAGAAGACTCCTTATGGCCTGTCTGCATAGGCTCATGTGTGGTCCCTGGGTCCTCTCTGTGCTCGGGGAGCTCAGACTGGTCCCCTTTGGCATGTTGCTCAGCTAATGTGACTTGGGCTGGACCTAGACATGCTCTATAGGTAGTGCATCATGTGGCTGACTGGAAGATGACTGCATCATCTGCTCTGGGAATCATCCTCCTCTTGGGAGGCCTCTGAGACTACTCTGGTTGTAGATGAACTGCTGGTGGTGGGTCCATAAGCAATAAGTCTAAAGGCAGGTGATATGCCTTCAGTCTGTCTACATCTAATCTTAGCTCCTTCACGGACTCTTTGGAGGCCCGTGTCTTCCTTAACTTCTTGTGCTCCCGAGCAAGCTCCTTGAGAGGCTTGCTATGTAAATCAACTGCCTTGGAGAGCGCTACCTGAGTGTCGAGGATCTTCTTCTGGTTGTCGAGTATCTCCTTAAGCGCATCCTCTATTGACTGTGGAACCTGTGGGGCTCGAGGTACCGACTGAGCCTCTATCATAGTGGTGAGTGTGGACAACTTGGATGAGGTAGTCTGCATCCAGTTGTTTATGCTAAGAAGCGCCTGGCTCAGTTGGTGAGCAGTAATAGGATGGGCCCTGAAGATGGGATCTCTGGGCCTGCTGATATGGATGGACCGGGGGGAGTGGCTGTTGATGTGGATGGACCGGGAGGGATATTTGTGGAAGTGGAGGTAGGATCAGCAGGAGCCACTACCACAATTGGCTCTTCAAACTGGCAAGTTGGAGCAGTAGCTGTACCTTTGAAGTTTTTGCTCTTGGGGTTGTCATCCCCCTACATGTTGTACCAAGAGAAAGGGACATTCGCTTTGACTTTGATGTCGAAGGTCCTCTTTTCCACCTTCAAGTCCCGGAAGTACATAGTGAGGGTGTTGGAGAAAGGATAGTTCCGGTCATTCTCCGCCCCCACTACAGAAATGATTCTGGACATCACATTCCCCACGTTGATGGGGTACCCTGCCATGATAGAAGCCACTAACACAGCCCAGGAAAGAGGAAGGGTATTGCCATGTGTCATGGGGTCCAACCTGCGACATACAAAAGTCGCCTATCCCCGTGCCTTAAAGTTTAAAGTTCGTCTCAAGATCTTGACTCCAGCAGTCAACCAGTCGGGGGTGGTACATGGGATTGCCAGGTACTTTGCTAGCCAGGGGCAAACCTCCTCACCCATTTCCAACTTTGCCATGTACAGGGTCTCATCCTTCTCATTGAGGCCAAGGTATTCATTGAGGTACTTCCCTTCAAATGACACTATCAGATTCCGAACCTTGGTCACTTTGGAGCCCTTTTTTTATGTGGGCTACATTTTAGTAAAACTCTTTGACCATGTGTTCGTTCGCATCCACACATTCATCTAGGAAGTGTTCCCAGCCTACTCTAGTCCTAAATTGTCTCTGCACATTGCGGTTGTGGGGTAGTACGTCTCTATCAATGAAGCTCCTCTCTGGAATCAACTTTCTCACCGGCCACCACTCCTAAAATTTGTGGTACGCCACCTCACTTATGAATCTATCTCGCCAAACCTCCGGCTTCCTCATTCTATCAATACCCCCAAACCTTGGTTCTCCTCCTTCTGCCACTTCCTCATCCCCATATACTTCCTCTTCATCTCCTCTTCCACCTTCTCCGGATAAAGAAGTTGTGGGGGGGTGGAGTATTCCCCCACTACCTGCTATCGAGCCCTCAGACGACTCAAAAATCACTTGTTGGTGCTTGGGCAGTGGGTGATGGTGGAGGAGTGGTGTCTGTCAGTCTGAATCTCTCCGGCCAGTCTTTAACATATTCTGTCACGGAGTTTGAAGAAATGTCCCGGGAGGGCTCATACTCACTCCCGGACTGATCACAAGCCTTATCTGCAGCCTTGATGATTTTCCTTTGGTTCTTTATGTTTTGCCGGACTTGGGGAGTGAGTCTTATTATTTTCTTTCCCTTGCCCCCCGGGAGGATTCACCTCTGCCCGGTTGTTTTGAGCCTTTTCCTTATTGTTTAACCATTGTCTGCAACACAATTGAAATGACTTTGTTAGTATCAGTTGCATCACTAGAGAAGCAGTTAAGATCAATGTTGTAGAACAGGGGGGGAAATTGCAGAAGGTTCTCAGAAGTCCCCCAGTGCGGACCGCACAAAATGGTATGCGGGGCCAGTGCGGACCGCACAAAATCAACCGCGGTCCAAGATCCAAGGAAAGTTTCCTAGGCTCATAAGAATAAGAGCCCATTCCATGTAAAGCATTCACGCATTTCACTTATCCCGCATCATCATTGACATCCAAATTTAATAACACGGCCTCCAACGGGTCCTCTACGTTAATCATAGCACTTGTATCATCAATTATCACAGCCGTGACTAGATCCACAAATGAGCACACTTTGGTACAATTGGGCTGCTTCATTAACTTGCACACATGAAAGACTACATTTTCATCACCTATCCGGAATGTGAGTTCCCCTGCTTCCACATCAACTAGAGTCTTCCCCGTAGCAAGGAAAGGTCTCCACAATATGATCGGGACTTCATAGTCCACCTCGCAATCCAATATCAAAAAATTCGCTGGTAAGATAAATTTATCCACCCGGACAAGCACATCATCAACAATACCCAAAGGTTGCTTCATTGATATATCCGCCATTTGCAATCTCATGGAAGTTGGCCTTGGTGGCCCAGCACCCAAAGTCTTGAAAACTGAGTAGGGCATTAAATTGATACTAGCCCCTAGGTCACACAAGGCTTTAGCAAAGTCTGCACTCTCAATAGTGCAAGGGATTGTGAAAGCACCGGGATCCTCTAACTTCGGAGCCATTGAATGCACTATAGCACTAACTTGGTGAGTCATCTTTATAGTTTCACAATCCATAGAATGCTTCTTTGTGACCAAGTCTTTCATGAAGCATAGCCCGGCATTTGTTCAAGAGCCTCCACCAAAGGCACATTAATTGACAAGCTCTTCATCATATCAATGAACTTTTTTAATTGATTATCATTTCTCTGCTTTGCGAGCCTTTGAGGATAAGGTGGAGGTGGTCTTGGCAAAGGAGCCTTGGCTTTTGGCACAACTGGCTCCGGCATGTCAATCACGTGTTCCCTAGATGGGTTCACGGCATCTTGAGTTTCCACCTCTGCCTCATTAATGTCAATCCTCACTTCATTGTTCACATTGTCATCAACCACATCTTCAACTACCAAAGGAACTTCATCTTCTTGCAACTCAACATCATCACTAACAACTTGCTTTTGTTTCGAGGCATTCACATCACCGCCTCTTCCACTTCTTGTCATAACAGCCATGACATGATTGTTCCCACCCTTTGGGTTCACTACCGTATCACTTGGTAGAGCACCCTTCAGGCGAGTATTCAATGACTGAGAGATTTAGCCTAATTGCAACTCCAAGTTTCTGATAGAGGTATTGTGGGAAGCCAACTGTGCATCCGAATCCGCATTCTTCTTCATCATTTGTTCGAACTTCATTTCAATTCTACCCTTATCATTTTTGGAAGAACTAGGACCTTGAGAAGGAAATAGGGGTGGGTTGTTCGGTTGTTGGTACATTGGGGGCCTTTGAAAATCTTGCCCCCGGTTTCCTTGGTTTCCATTATTCCATCCACCTTGATTATTGTTGTCACCCCAATTGCTGTTATTACCATTCCAATTCCCTTGGTTGCCTTGATTGTTGTTCTGATTGCCCCAGTTGTTATTTTGGTTGTTGTTCCCCCAATTACCACTGTTTTTTTGTTGATTGCCCTAATTGCCTTGAGGTCTCCACTATTGTTGATTTGAAGAGTTGCCCCATTGGCTTTGAAAATTGTTCACATATTGTACCTCTTCATTTTGCTCATCATAGCCATCATTTTGAAACCCATAACAATCATCATCAAATTGCTCAGAATTCCCTTGGTTTTGTTGCCTTCTTTGCCTTCTCTTGTTCGCAAGCATATTAATACCCTCCATGGCATTCACTTGGCGAGGATTTTGGACTTGTTGCAACTGTGCCTTAGCCAATTGGTTCATAGTAGTTGTTAACTCTGTTATAGCTTGCCCATAGTTATGTAATTCCTTATGCAAATGAATAACCGTAGGGTCACCTTGAGGAACATTGGCTCTACTTTTCCATGGGAGGATGTATCCACCATCTCATCAAGAACGGCACAAGCTTCATCATACATCAATTTCATAAAATTACCTCCAGCAAGTTGATTCACTATGCATTTATTTGTAGTATTGATGCTGTCACACCTCTTTTTTACGGCTTACTACACCCCGTGAAGGATATAATAAAAAAAGAGTTTTTCCAATTAAAGGACGGTCAGAACGGGATTAGTTATTTAAAAATTTCAGAGTCGCCACTTGAGAATATAATGGTGTCTCAAGTCACCGAATTAATCCCGAACCGAGGAAAGTTTGACTCTGTTACAGTCTGCGAACTAGAAATCC
>MU769931.1:70710-89075 GCA_026770625.1 Nicotiana glauca | reverse complement strand
AATATTTGTATTTTTTTGATTTATAAAATTGAAATTAAAATTAAAAATTATTCTAATTAAACTCTAAAAATTATTTTACTAACTATTTTGTAGTAATTTTTCAATTAAAACAATGAAAGCTAAAATGAACTAAAAATTTTTTTTTTTTTTGATTTTCCTTCCATTTGTTTCTTTTCAAATATGCGTTAATACTAAAATGTAACAACTAAAAATCTTAATGTATATGCATTTTTTTTTTATTTTTAATATGAGTTATCATGTGACCAATTAATAACAGAATGCAACAAAATTCTTAAAATTGTAAAATCATTTTATTTGATATTTTTGGAATAATTTGCTTAGGGTAAAAATCACGTGCTCACAGATGTCCCGATAGAAAGTTTGTTGCAACATATTCTCCGTCATATCATTATTGGGGTATTCTTTCTCCATCGTTCGATATCGCTCCCAAATCTCATGCAAAGGTTCCGTGGGCTCTTGCTTGAAGGCTAATATCTCATCTCGAAGTGCCTCCATGTGCCCGGGTGAGAAAAATTTAGCAATAAACTTATCCGCCAACTTATCCCAAGTTGTGATGGAATGGTTGGGAAGTCTCTCAAGCCAATCCAATGCTTTCCCCCGAAGTGAGAATGGGAAAAGTCTCAATCTAAGAGCATCCCCAGACATATTCGTCTGCTTGCTCCCCCAACATGTATCCACGAACCCCTGGAGATGTTTGTAGGCATTTTGATCCGCAGCGCCCATGAAATACCTACGCTGCTCAAGTAAGGTCAACATTACATTGGTTATCCGGAAATTTCCCGCCTGGATTCTGGGTGGGACAATAGCACTTGTATAGCCTTAGTTCGGTAGCACCCGAGGAACCGCTCTTGGAGGTGGCGGAGGTGGGTCTGGAACGTTTTCATTAGCATTGGCTTGGCAGCCTCATCGTGGTTTGGGAGGTACAAGAGGCACCTCTTCCTCTCCAATATCATCAACCTCCTCCCCCGCAAGCACGTTTCCAAGAGGGTCGTTAACATTTAAAGCCATTTGTACCTGAAGTATTCACACACACAAATTACTAACAAAGAAAGAAAGAAGAACAACACACAAAACTAACTAAATAGTTAGCCAAAACCGTTAGCTCAAAAAGTGATCGCTGCCAACTCTGCACTACTAATAAGTAGCAAGAGAGGGTCGCAATAGCTTTTACCCGATTTTGGGTCGGGATCGATATCCACAGAAAGCTAGAATTGGAATCGAGTATCTATCTAGTTTAGGATTGCGTATGTGTTCTTAATTACAATTCTCATCATTTTTGGAGTTTTCTTTATAATTCTACTTTTAACAAACTACAAATTGTAAATTAAGCTAAGATTTCAATATTGCAAGTTGTATCTAATGGTTTAAAAAGGGCACTAGGGTAGTGACTTCCGCCTAAGTGGTCAATTGACGGGTACTTGACTCTAAGGCATCTTTGACATATTTGGGGAATATGATATAATCGTTGTACTAATTTACCCACTCTACACCTCTCGGTGGTTCAAGTGATTTTGCACAATTGACTCTCTCAAAATCAATTGGGTATGCAAATTTGCGCAAGCAACTAAGGTTCAAGTCGGGTATTACTCTCTCTAGGTTTAACCCTTTAATTTGGGCTATCAATCTCTTGAGTACACCTCAATTCCTTGTTGGATCAATTTCGGAGACTTAGGCTCTCTTTCTCAAAAAGAACCCTAGTCAACTAAATACAAACTAGTGTTTGCAACCACTAATTCAGCAATATCAAACACTCATAGTCAATTTAGCCCTAAAATACAAGACCCATCAATTACCCACATTAGGGTTGAGCCACAACATTAGCTATGGTAGCTAGCTATTCATATTCAAAGAAGAAAAACAAGAAATAGAAGAAGATAAACACATAATAATTGATTGCTAAGCTAAATACAAATATTTAATGGTGAAAAGTAAGTAAAAATGCCCAAAATGGCTAAGAAAAGTCAACCCATGAGCACAGCTGATGTTTTCCAATATTTGATACCCTAAAAATGAAAAAAGAATCTATTTATACTAAGCTGAAAAATCTTAGTGCGGACCGCACAAAATGGACCACGGTCCGCACTGGGCTCTTGACTTCAAAAATCTCACTCTCTGAACTTGAGCTCCGTGGACCACACAGAATGGACTGCGACCACGGAGGCTTCTAGTGCGGTCCACACAAACTCGACTGCGGACCGCATTGGCTTGAAAACTTCATTTTGTAGCTTCTCTGAATCTTGGCTCTACGGACCGTACAGAATGGTAGTGCGGCCGCATTGCCTTCAGTGCGGTTCGCACAAAAACTAGTGCGGCCGCACTGCCTCTTTGCCTTGAATTTGACCTCTCTAAATCTTCTAGTGCGGACCGCACAAAGTGGTATGCGGCCGCACTGGGCCTGTTCTGCCTGAGCTTGACTTGTCTTTGGCACTTGTGTAAGTTTCACTCCTTTTGAGTCGATCTTTGATATTTTGTCACTTTGTTGATCAAACCTGCAATCAAGCACAACTTATGAGCCTTTTGGGACTACTTTGTATGAATATTTGATCAAAGCATAAGCAAGAAAGGGTATAAAATGCTTCAAAACCCCTAGTTATCACCCACTGTTGTGGAACTCGAGGGTGTCTAACACCTTCCCCTCGAGGTAATTTGAGCCCTTACCCGATCTCTGGTGATGCAAACTAGTATAATCTGAGTTACTTGTAATAGGTGCCCTAATGCACCTTAATCTGTTAGGTGGTGACTCTCCCAATAACCTATTCCTTTCCCCGCTCAAAAGGAGTTATCAAATGTCGAAACCAGATTTCGAGAGAAAAAGAGGCGCGACAACAACTAATAATATATTTGATTAGAAACAGGATGACACAGTATGAGATAAATAACAGGTACTTGCGTGAACTCTATAGAACCAGGACCAAAGTAAAATTAATGTTGTTATTGTATAAAAGCATAACCCTTTTAAAACAGAGACAACAACCAACTTGAAACTAAGTTTCAGCATTTTCTATATAAAAAGTTCCAGAACTAATACAGTGAGGGGTCGTTTGGTTGGAATATGAGTTATACCGGTATAAGTTATACCGGTATAAGTTATAATGAGATAAGTTATACCGGTATAAGTTATAATGGGATTGTTGTTTATTCATTGTTTGGTATGTTGTATTAAGAATGACAATTGAATAATTTATAAGAGAAAGGTATAAGTTATACCGGTGCTAATTACCCCACCATCTGTGAGGTATAAGTTATACCGGTGTTAAAATTAACACCGGTATAACTTATACCTGATTTGCTAACCAAACAGAATATTAAGGTGGTATTAATTCTTATACCACCGTTATACCACCCTTATACCTCATACCAAACGACCCCTGAGAGTTCTAAAAGTAACATGAAATATTTAAAAACTTGAGGTTTATCCATAGCCACTTTGAATGAGAAAATCCAAAAGATTTTAACAATAACTTAGATTTTGTCGTTTCAACTCTGCACACTCATTATTGTATGAGCAATTGAACCTCCCTAGGCAAAGCCCCTCGTTTCAGTTCCCTAGGGAGTTCCAAAAAAATCAATGCTAAGTCTGAGTTTGGGTGCCCGGTGCCCCCATCAATAAGGTCGAATTCTGGATTAATACTGTTTAGTTCAGGATTATGACCTTAAACACTCTTCAATATTTTAATTCAGGAATGCAATATCCTAGAGTTAGCACAGAGCAATTTTAGTTCTCGCCAAAATACACGAGTTTGATTTAAGCAACCTTGGTTCTAAAGTTCACAGATATGAGTTAGCACCTTGCTAATTAACAACTAATACATAATTCTAGAAGTATTCTAATAGTTATATAGACAACAATGAAAATGTGTATGTGTGTAAGTGTGTGTGTATGAGAGAGAGAGAGAGAGAGGGAGGAGGGGAGGGAGGTCACAATGACTTACCATGTTAAGTTCACAAGCAATTACATGCTCCTTCAAGGCACCTTTTACAATAGGCCAACACTCTTGCAAATATTTCTCTCATAAAAAAGCTCAATTGTTACATATCCTACACTAATGTTTCGACTATTATAGGTTCGGAAGAAACATGGATAGTTTAACAAAGAAGTAAAAAAGCATACTTATCAAGAAAAAGTTAAAATGCAAACATCATCAAGTGAATATGGTTACAATTTATAAGGAGAGACTCGGTCAGGCATTAACTAATAGATTCATTGAAATCCCTATCTGCTAAGCATTGTTATTAAAGGCAAAAAGCGCAAAAAAGCTCTAAGTTCTATTGGGACTTTAAGCGTAAAGTGCAAATAAAGTATGGGCTTTAAGGAAGAAAGGCAGAAATAGAGTAAAACTATAAATATAAATGTGTAGTCCACGACTAATATCTATAAGCATGAATACCAAATATATGGACAAAGAAATTGCAACGAATTTACGATAAAGTGAAATATCAATTATTTAGTGTCGACTCTTCAGGATTACCCTTATTGGTAAGGAAAAGCATGTCTTAGCGCCTTGATGACAACACTAAAGCGCCTGTTAAGCGAGACGAACCGCTCAATTTGTTTTGAGCCTCGCTTTAGGGCTTAAGTGCGCCTTTGAAACAATGCTGCTAAGTGCACCTTGTGTTGTCAGTTCTCATTAACAAATCATTAAAGAAAGAAATAACTAAAGAATGCACCAATAGACATAGCAACTGTCTACCTTTCTTTCTATTTGGTATCATCAAAACATCAAGTTAAGTTTACCTGTATCATGTGCCTGAATATTGGCGAATAAAAAGTTTATATGCTTCCGACAGAATTTTACACTCTATTGCATAGGTATAAACAAGATGTGTAAATGTTGGAACTTTTCATTAAGAAAAGCATACACTAATTTCTTTTGGACAAAGAATATATTTTTGGGACCAAACCTTTGTACAGAGGGAAGAGAGTTGAGAAGGAACTGACGACAACCATTCCACTCTCATTCCGGGAAGGATCAAACTTCTCAATCTTCCAATGGTCGATGCTTGGATCCTCTCATGTCTTTGGCTAGTCATGTTTTCCCTTGTGCTTCAGGCTTGGGATTCGGCTCTTCATTAACATTAGGGCTTTCTTCATCTGCCATTTTAGTTACTGGACCTACCACGCAATTCCATAAATTATTAGTCCAAAGTAACATTACAATCCAGAATGGAATCAAAAGAAAACCAGATGGTAGTAGTCATCAGAAGCACAAAGTGCAAAGTAGAGAGAAAAAACTATACATATTCTATATATAGGCAAAATAACTCTTAAGATGGAAAGATACCACTATTTTTAAAGAAGATAGCATTAAAAGCCTAGGTGACTTGCCAATAGTAAAAGATGAGCCTGTTCATTATGTCATCAGCAGAGTATTCAAATTACATATTATATTGATAAGGAGTATCCAAATTTTTATACCAACTGCATTTTAATAACTAAGTCCTCAAATGATATACAAATTAGAAAAGCCATGAACTACAATATCAAGAATAAATATGTTTTCGCACATCAGCAACACCAAATCTTGCAGTTCCAAGACGAACTCTCACTCCTTGCATTGGGTTCACATATACACAGAAAGGTGGAAAAAAGTGTACAACAAAAACAAACAAAAAAAAAGCCAAAAGGAGTGACAATTGATGTCATTTTGTAACACCATCAGGAATCAGACCCTACAAGATACATCATACATGTAGGGCAACAGTTCACTAATTTTTCAACAATAAGACATGTCTTACTGAGACAACAAGCAAAATCTAATAAAACTGCTAGCAATCAAGGAATACACGATCTAATATGCAAATAGTCTTTTCAGCACTCTTAATCTCAGAGAATTTGATCTTCATTGCCAATAATTAGCCAAAGCTTTATGGAGATAACAAATGAAATCAAATACTAGCAGCAAATCAATAATAAGGACACAATAGACAGATTTTTCTTCAAAAGAAACCAAACAAGGCACTAAAAATCTAAAAGCATAATAAAGTTATCCTCTGGTTGAACACTAACATAAACAGTAGATAATAACACCAAATATTATTTCTTGCAACACTTTTATGTGGTAAATTCATAAAATATCTCAAATCAGACTCCCAAAAGATATAACGATAATCTCAACATATCTCAATCTACTCCCTTGCTTCCTAGCAAAAGTAGGCTCTCATTTACTCCAGAATATGACTAAAGTTATCTATAATCAGGTTGGCGACCATATCAGAACAATTCTGAGGGAACACCAACACAAAATGGTTTCATGTTGGTGTCATCATTGTCCGATAAATACTTAGCCTACAAATTTTTCAATAGTGATCCGATACAAAAATTAACCAACATAGTTATATATTGTCCCCTGATATTAACTAAGAATTCAGACCGAGAGTTGTTGCATATCTGAGAATTAGAATAGACGCTAAATATTAGGAAAATTTGTACAGACTTCGTTACCTTCAAGGAAAAGATTTCTCCAAAACCTGCGCCACAAAAAAAGCCAAACATCTAAAGTCTAGCGAGATATAATTCAATAGACATTGAGGCATGACTATAGTTTTCGATATGCCATCTTAAACCTGATATTGCCTTAGGATAGAAACTCACTCTCTTGCTCCAGCAACATTCAACTAATTAGAATAAATCAATGGGAAAAAGGTTGACATAGGTGCTCTATCACACTACAAATATATTTTATATCTGTGGATAACAAACTATTCATCCATAATGTAATGGAGTTATATTTCAGGGTGGAGTAACATACTTTCAAGGACCTATTTGCAACTAGAAAGAATATGTCCAGTTAGGAATCAGAGTACTACCTTCCAAAAATGAAGCACATCAAGAGCCAATCTCCTTCATCCATGGATCATTGTAAACGAAATATAATTCCATTAACTAAAGTTGTAGTCCAAAAAGAGGATTGGCAAAATGATATCTGCAAACACTATGAATTTCCAGAGAGACAAGGACGGATAGGTAACTAACAACAATATACATACATACATGAAACTTTTAGACATAAATAATGACCATCCTAATAAATTCAGATTTAGGATCACTCAATTTGTTATTCAAGATTCTCTAACAACAAACGCAATCTGTAATTTTGATGTGTTAGAAAATCCACCACTGCTGAAAAAATTAATATCATATTGCCTTTTCAAGATGTTGATAGAAGAATTTTAAACCTCAGGATCAAGAGAGCAACAAAAGCAACTCTTAGAAGACTAAATAAATCGAGTGCAATGTCTTCCACATTACAAAATCCGTATACACACTAACAAACTATAGATATATGTCATCAAATAACACACAAACATTAATACATTAACATTCAAAATGAGGTTATGTATCATCTCGATGCCAAAGTCATCTGCCTATCATATTCTCACTATAATAATTGAAAAGAATAGAAACTGAAGAATATTAATCCAGTTAAACATACCTCACATATCACTTCATACACTAGCTGCTTTGCAGCCTCAATCAGATCACTTGACCCATCAATTTGTACGCTCCTCTCTTGTGATGTATCACCAGGAGGCAAGTGCAAAGGAATAACCTGAATCTCACTATCTCCCTTTTTATAAAAGATCATAAGTACAAGGGTTAACTATCCATCTCAATATCTAAAAAGCATAATTCTACTTATTTAGGATATTGCGGTACAATTCTTTAATACTAGTTAAAACTCCTTAAAATCAGCTTTATGTCTGTAGAAATAGAAATATGTTGAAGAAAACAGAAAATCTCCAAATGGGGAACATTGAAAAAGATAACATACCAGTTAATACTCCTAAAAGTTATATGCTACAAGAATATATTGATTTGGCTGAAATATACTTTGACGAAAAGGAGAACATGAAAAGTGAACAGATATAGTACCAGTTAATAATCTGAAAATTCCTCTACTAAAATTCAGAAAATTAAACATACCTTGCTAAGAAGGACAACATAACCCTATGAATAATTCACTGGGAGGTAAGCAGAGAAAGGAGAATCGAGGTGACAAAAGGAGTCCTGGTCGTTCTTTTATTGTGGCCTGATAATTTTCATTCTGCATTTTTGTCTCGAGGCTTCACCTCGAGCAATTCGTACAACTTCCTATAGTCAATCTATAATTACATAATATCGATCTCATATTAATTTTTATATTTAGGCTAATTCATAGCTAATTTAGAATACCCAACCCTCGAGGTTTCATATTTGACTATTTATTCGCCGAATTAAATTTACCCACGGGATGAGTAATTTCTAATCTATCAACTCCAACCTATTCATAGAATTTTGTTAATCCAATTCTATAAAGTTCTATGGATTCTTCATGAAGAAAATTTTCAATTACGTGAATGAACTAGTGTAGATTCTATTACTCTGTAGAATCTTTCCACCATTAGAAACGAAATTAAAATCTACCATAAGAAGAAGTTCAAGTATTACCCGTAAGACTCAATCAGTGCTTTAGATTCCTCAACAGTTAAGAAGAAGTTCAAGTATTACCCGTAAGACTAAATCAATGCTTAACATTTCTCAACAATTATAGCTATGGTTCCAACGCAGTGCACCAACTTTTTCCTCCTTCTTTTCTCCTTTCTTTCTTCCTTCTTTGCTCTTAATTTTTTTTGTTTTTCGTTTTCCAAAAGCTTTTTGGTTCGTTCCCCTTCCGCTAACCCTTTTCAATTTGGCAGATATGTTTTCAATGGGCTTCGGCCTTTTTTGCTTCAATTTCTTATCTTTTTCTTTTCCTTTCTTTGTTTTGTTTTATTAGTTAATTTTTTTTCCTGCTAATTACCAATACACTTTATTTAAAATATAGGGTATTACATAAAATCAGGGTATTACAGCTGTATGCACATGTATTCAAATATATTTGCGCCATGTATTCATAAATACAACAACAAAAAGCTTCTAAAATTAGGCAGGCGAACTGTACGCGCATATATTCACATGTATTCTCCTTGCTATATTCATGAATACAACAGTAAAAGGTGCCTAAAATCAAGACAGTCCAGTATGCGCATGTATTTTCATGTATTCGCGTCATGCATTCATGAATACAGTAATGTCAATCACCTTAAAAATAGGTATGTCCAGTTGTCTAAGAGAGAGGAACAACATAAATAGCGTATTTCATGCCTCAATAATAGTATATACCATAATACTTATTTTGCTATAAAATATAAAAAATAGCTATATAAAATAATATTTTAAAATAATTTTAATTTATAATAAATAGGGATACACCTTTGCTATAGGAAGTACTTTCTAGGGAGAAATTCAAAAATAGCCAAATTTACAAGTGTCCATTCAAAAATAGCAACAGTTTCAAAAATAATCAAAATTTAGCCATTTTTCATGTAAAGATAAATCTGAACGAAAATACTATTTTAAATTCGAAAAAATACTCCACTATAATATACTGGAATTCCAGCATAAGTATACTAGAACTTCAACATAATATACCGGAGTTCTAGTATAATATATCGGTCCAGCATAATATATTGGAGATTGGAGTGTCGGTGCTCCAATCTCCAATATATTATACTGGAACTTTCTGCGTGTTGGAGTTCCAGCATAATATGTTAGAAGTTCATACACTGGTGCACCGATCTCCAATATATTATGCTAAAACTTTCCATGTTGCAGCAAAATAGAGATTATTTTTTAATAACTTTGAAATGCTGGCTATTTTTGAATGACCAATCCGAAAATTGATTAGCTCGTGCTATTTTTAGTAATTTCTTTAACAATCTCGAAAAGGATTTCATCTAAAAGAGCCCGTTACAAATAGGCCCAATAAAAATAGTATATGGAGAAGTCGTTGAGGATCTATCAAAAGAAAAAATGGCATGATATGACAACACATAAGGAGAATTGGCAATATTTTGGCCTTATATTAGGTTTGGCAATAGTAGCCCAAAAAAATTGGCACCCAATAACCAAAGTTATTTTCCTTAAAAATAGCAATAAGAATTGCTACCTATCTCTTCTCTCCATTACTTCGTTGTGGAAAGCAATTGTTTTTCTACAACTGCATTCCGTATCTTCTTCCATAAATGGTGCTTTATTCTTTTGAGTTTTCTTTATTGAAAAATCTATCTTCTCTTCTCTCTTCTAATTGATTGCAACCATCCTCCTAAAAATTATGTTTTATTTACTTTTAAAAGTATCTAAAATTTTCCAGAATGTCTTTAAATTCCTTTTCTGATTTTAGCAAAAACTAAGAGAAAAAAAATATATTCCAACTGTGTTTTTCTTCTCTCTTCCTTTTTTTGGTTGGATTTAATGACTGGGTGCGATTGAAATTGGTTGAAAATACCTAAAAGAGGCTATATACAAAATTTGAGCAAGATTAGAAGTGATTTAGGCTGGTTTCAGGTAAAATATCAGACCTAAAAATCCAACTACGATATGTGTATATCACATTGTATATTGTGTATATCAGTGTATATCACACACAGGTTTTTAAGGACATATGTGTATATCACTTTGTATATCGTGTATATAACATAATTGTTTTATGGACGCCCATGTATCTCACATTGTATATCGTACATTTAACACAAATTTTCATGGATATACACATTACATAGAGATATACACGGGTTACAATTTTGGTATACACATGTTCGATGTGCTATATACTGTGATATACAAATAATATAATATTTTTATTGTGATATACATTATAAAGGCAGCAATAACTATATATATAATTTTATATTATTGATATATAAAGAATAATATTATTTATATACAAAAAATGAAAATAAAATTTTAATATACTTGTTGATATAGACAAAAAAGAAAAAAAAATTGTGATACACATATTATTATTGTGATATATTGACTATTTGATGCCAATATCTCTGGGCTATTTTTTGCTAATTTTATATGAGTATGTTGCTATAACCTGCCAAAACCACATCTATCAAATCACTTGTTTGTCACATCGTGTAGTCGGAAATGGAATCTCCAGTTTCGCCGACAATCTTCCTCCGGCGGAATCTCCGATTATGTATCTTCTCTGATCTCCGGTAAGCTCGCTTTTTCTCTTCACATTCTATTTTGTTTTACGTATTTGTCACGAGAATTGAAATCCTTGCACGTTATCAATTGGCAGTTGAAATTGCATTTAGTCCAAACTTGTGGTATATGTCATTTTCCAAACTTCTACAAATTTTATTTCTTCTCCATTAGCAAATTTAGATTTGCCATGGACTCATAGTCCCAGAAGCATTTGGGACTTCTAGTCCTATCAAGGGAAGAAATTTTTTGGGTTTTTTCAAGAGTTTAGAACAACAACAACAACAACAACAACAACAACAACCCAGTAAAATCTCACAAGTGGGGTCTGGGGAAGTTAGTGTGTACGCAGTACCTTACCCCTACCCAAAGGGGGCAGGGAGGCTGTTTCCGAAAGACCCTCGTCTCAATATAATAAAGAAGACAAAAAAGACAAAAGAAGAGAGTATTAGATTCACCGCGGAAATCATACGGTAAAAGGAATATAGAAAGCAGTAAAAGAAAAATAATAATAATAATAATTCAAAGCAGAAACGATGGTTTGTAAATCGATCCTACATCGAAAATAGAAAATAGTAAAACTCGACATTGCCCCTAGCTATCTTAGACAAAAACCCACCGAACTAGTCCACTACCTCCTAGCCTACAACCGAAATACGCGACTTCCATAACTTCCTATCAAGTGCCATGTCCTCGGAAATCTGAAGCCTCGCCATATCCTGCCTGATCACCTCTCCCCAATACTTCTTAGGCCGCCCTCTGCCTCTTCTCGTGCCTTCCACGACCAACCGCTCACACCTCCTTACTGGAGCATCTAGGCTTCTCCTCTGTACAAGACCGAACCATCTGAGTCTCGCTTCCCGCATCTTGGCATCAATAGGGGCCACGTGCGCCTTCTCTCGAATGCTATCATTCCTAATCTTATCCTTTCTAGTGTGCCCACACATCTACCTCAACATCCTCATTTTTCAAGAGTTTAGAAAGGGAAAAAATTCTAATGCGTCAAACAAAGCACATAGGACAATTATGGGGTACACATAACAATTAAAGGCTCAAATAAGCCACCTCAGAATCACAAAAAAATGTAGTTTAGCATGCCTTACATTCTGTGTGTGTGTGTGCGCGCGCAGCACACTTGCCAGGTAACTTGGCCAACAAAATCTTAGACATCTGGGAAGAAAAATCACCTAGTGTTTTTGCATCTGTTGAAATTTTCTGCTACTACTTTCTTTTTCCAAATGTAGGTTCTAAATTTGTATAAGCCACATTAATCAGCTCTTCAGTTTCCTTTTTGAGTTTTGATGGTTGGATCATAAATATGAGACTTCCATGAATCTCTGGTTACATGTTCTATGCCGAAAGTTATACGAATATCAAGTGCATAATGCGTAGCAAAAAAGCGCCAGTCACTATCTGAATGGTGAGTATTACACCAATAATTTACGAATGAATGAAGGGAGAGGAATTAGAATTTGAAAGAATTATCAAAATAACTCTGGTCGTTAAGATTGTCGAGAAAGGTCTTTTCTTTTAAAAATATTGAGGCACTTAAGGTTGTTTGCTTTTGAGAATTGGAAGGTAAAAGAGGAGGGTCATGGCGTTGATAATGTACCGTGAGTTGTCTTAACTCTACAGAGAGAAAAGAAAAAGGGGAAGGAGCTGAGGGAGAGGGATCCAAAACAGAAAGGGAAGGACTTTTGATTGATCATCTCTACGGAAAGGGAGGGGAGAGCAGAAGGAGCAAGGATAGATTCGTATAGAAAGCAGCGGGTACGGGCACATCCACTACATTCGACCCGAGCTATACAACATAGTTAATTTTTTTTAGAAATAGCATATTCATACTAAGCAAAACTTATTGTTTTCACAAGAGAAAAATAAATAGTGGATGCAGTATTACTCCGAATAAAAATCGCCTCAGAAGAAGAGCATCAACTGAAATTAAATGACACATTTTTTTTATCACTATTGCTTTATGTGGAAGTATTCTTAAGAATGAGAAGCCTTTATCAATATGTCAAAAAGTAGAGAATAGGTGACAATACTAGGAAAAGGTGAGGAATTCTGACCATGAATGAGTAGGAACTA
This sequence comes from Nicotiana glauca, assembly GCA_026770625.1. Classification (NCBI taxonomy): domain Eukaryota; kingdom Viridiplantae; phylum Streptophyta; class Magnoliopsida; order Solanales; family Solanaceae; genus Nicotiana; species Nicotiana glauca. The sequence continues at coordinate 75,952 of MU769931.1, read as the reverse complement.
CTGTCTTTTTTATCAGGAGTGAAGGGAAAAGTTGAGGTTGAACTCTCTTGTTTAATATAGTATTATAGTGAAGATGGTTCTTGTTGATTCTTACCGGGTGACAAACTTATTCATTGGCTATTGACAGATAAGATCGAATGTATATCGGTTCAATGCAACCTTGGCTCATTAGCGGTGCCTTTTAGGATTATCCCCAATGGTGTGTAAGCTTCGCTATTAGTAATGTTCCCCTCCAGTTTGGTATGATAAAGGGTGAAAACCCACCGAATATTGCATGAACTTAGAGGGGAGTCACAGGATTCGGGACGTAACTCCCATTGCATACATGATAATCTGTCCCTTACAATGCATAACTCTTGGGTAACCCATTTGTATCCTTGTAATGCCTCGAGTTAGAGACTACAGTTGGTGTGGTAACTCGCTAGTTAACACAACAGTTGTCACGCCTTGCTCCTAAGTCAGTTACATTCCCGCTGTGCATAGTTTGCCTCCCAATGTGTCGAGATACTGAATCTCAGAAGCCATGTGGTGGTGTATAGGGTGCGACAGAGCACAATCTTGGTGTTTGTATGGGAACATTGTGGAAGGAGTAAATGAGAGTCTTTGAAATTTAGTTTATTTCTCTTGTATAATTCCTAGTGACTTTGTTTCATTTCTTCCTCTTTGTCTCTTTAAATTTTGATTTTTCATGGCTAGTTATGCTTATAAAATATCATATATTTACCAACATGTTAAAAGGCAGTGGGCTCTCATTGGGCAATGGTATCCCAAAGCTTTACTCCCGCTGGTCGCTCATTCCATTCCCTGCATGTTTGTATCCCTCAATTAAGTGCTGCTTTTTTATGTCAATTTTATTACCTAAGGAAAATAAAGGTTAATTTGAGTTAATTTCTTATAATAGAGATTTACAAGTTACACCAAGTGTTCAATTGCGAGTTAGATACGGAATAAAGGTTTAAAATGTTATGATCTAAATCTGTAGTAAACCTTTATTTCTTAAGGTTGAAAATTTACCATTGCCGTAATTGATTTCTCCAAGAAAAGAATAGTCTGTTCAATTTACAAGAATGTTGCCCTACCAATGAATATTTTTCCTAAAGTATCTTTAAAATACTCAAATAATAGATTACTATCAAAAATTGAACTTCATAGGGGTCATGTTTCTTCTCGTAGGGTTTATGCCCCACAAATGCAGATATACAATGCCTCCTGTTCTATCTTCACCTTTTAAGAGGGGAAGGGAGAGAGGTGAACCAAATGTGAAGCATGTTCTGGTGGTTAATTAGAGAACTATTACATGCTGAGAACTATAAAAAAACAACTAGAAGCTCATGCACATGTTCATGTCATAGCTACTAAGATAAAGTATATTGATATCTAGAAAATGCAAACCAAAAGCCTCTTATATTTACACATTTAAGTTATATAACATGCTTCTGCTGGCCTGTACTTCTATAATCCATCAACAACATTGTTGGATTAATGAAGATGGTTTCTTTAACGACACAGTCCAATAGACACCAGGAAGAACAATTGGCACATGTTGCATATTCTATGACTCGAAATACTGAGAGAATGTAACATTTTTGTTTTCTTCCTCTCTGTGGCATCTCGTTCCTTTTCCTTTGCATTCATTGCGTCCTTAGGTTTCTTCACTCTTCAAAAGCTAATCCTTTGAGAAATCCATTGCCCTCCTCAAATTTTACCAGTTGATCTTCGTATGGAAGTTCATTACTTGTTCCCACTAGTTCTTTTGCCTTCAAGGATGCTCCTTCCCAGTCAGTACCGTAAGTAACTATTAACATTGAGATTACACATGCCACTTGAGCCACTAGAAGCCCATAACAAAGACCCAAAAATCCTAGCTTCCAAACAAAGGCCAAAATAATGGCCACAGGTGTTCCCATCAGATAGAACGAGTAAAAGTTAATACCTGCACCAACACCAGGCCTAGCACTTCCCCGAAGCACCCCACAACATGTAGTTTGTGGACAATTAGCTAGTTCACAAAGTCCAATAATGGGTAGAACGGTCCCTGTTAGCTCCAGCACTTCTCTATCTTTTGTAAAAACTTTTCCCCATGCTTCTCGCCCTAAGGTGGTCAGTAAGAACCCAAATGTTGAAGTCAAAAAAGCTAGTCCTATGGCTATCCCTGTTGCCAAGCGGGCCTTAGCTGGCCGTCCTGCTCCAAGTTCGTTTCCTACCCTGCTTGAGACTGAAGCACTTAGGGCTGAAGGCAATGTGTACATGAGAGATGTGGTTTGTATTACAATAGCAGATGCGGCAAGTGGAACTTCAGGTCTGTCAAGGTATCCGGCTAGAACTGTCATGAACTCATACCACCACCACTCTAAGCAAACTGCTAAACAACTAGGTATAGCAAGTTGAAGAAGCATTATCCATTGCTCTCCCACAGAAATGGAAGGAAGAGGTTTTAGATTTTCTGCTAGGGGTTTGGACAGAGATCTGTTTTGGTCGTAAGTAAAGAATATCTTCTTTTGATTAAGACAAGTAAAGGATATATAGCCTAAAATGAAGAATAAGGTGATAAAGTTGGAGGCAAAGGTTGAAATTGCAATTCCTTGGATCCCAAGACCTCTAGTAAAGGTCAGGTAAACTGTGATAGGGAAATGCAATAGTGTTGCAAGTGAAGTACACCACAATAGAGGCCACGTTGTCCCTTTACACCGTAAGTAGATGCGTAAAGGGTGAAGAAGGCTGTTAGCAATAAGATCTGGGACAGCAAATCTGCAAAATACACTTGCTACGTGTATTATTTGTGTGTCTTGGCGTAGCTTTAGCATGAGAGGCTCAAAATTAAACCATAAGAAGGCAATAGGCATAGATGCAGTGAATAACATAAAGATTGTCCTTTGGAGGGCAAGAGACACTATGGTTAAGTTTCTTGATCCAAAAGCCTGGCTACAAAGTGGTTCCATCCCCAAGGCTAGGCCAGACAATACGGAGTAACCAGTAATATTGGTGAAGCCAATGGCCAGTGCACCACCTGCCAGCTCTAAGCTTCCAAGCCTTCCCATGCACACAACTAAAATCATGTTTTTCAAATAAGTCGCCAAGCCCATAGCAAGTATAGGAAAGCCTCTATCCATTATTTTCTTCAATTCCTCCATGACCTAGAAATTGTGGGGGGGGGGAAATTGTTATGGTGATTCATACACATTTTTCTTGTCTACTCAAAGGTTCTAAAATATTCTGTAGTTTGTACCTCTGGTAATGCCGGGTGCTTTTTGGTCTGTTCTGCTTCCATCTTCCTTATTTTGCTTCTGCCTCTTTCCTCTTGTTTTCTTGTTTTGGAGCGTTATAGAGAGAGCTTAACTGTGTATAAATCCTCTTTCTGCATGCAGTTCTGTATCCATGCGCGAATACAACCACTCACGTGTACTTATGCACTATATATAGAGAGAGGGAGCAATAGAGAGAGAGAGAGAAAGGGCGGGAGATACTGAGAGACACTAACTTGAGTTTCCAGAAGCAATGATATTTATAGGGGGCGGAGCTTGATTTGTGAGTTACTGGTTGTTGAAAGCTTACAACTGGAGTAACTATGTAAGAAGCACAGTGAATGTCATTTACATTGAGATATAAGGAGTGTTCCCCTGTGCCAACTGTCGTGACTACAGATATCCTCTTTCCAAAAATATAAGAACATATCCATTTCACAACAAATGTAATATCCACTTCCCCTCTTAAAGAACTATGCTTAAATGTTATATTACTGATGTATTGAAGATGTTTTGACATTGAACTATAAATATGGCTCACGTATCTTTTGTTAATTACACTTCTTTCTTGTTATTCTTTCACCTTTGTATTTCATGTATTTCCACTTTCGCGTTGTATGTTGAACTGGTCAAGGGGCTTAAACTGTAGGGCCTTCGTCATATGCATTCAAGTTGTGCATTTTCATTATTACTTTTGGGAGGAAGCCACTAAATAGACATTCAAATTAGGGTCTCTAAACTACTTAGGACTCAATCCGAGTCAAATGATAGGGATATTCCATATGTAAAGCATAAATATGATTATTTTTCTATTTGTATAGTATGTCTTATGAAAAGCAAATCTGAAGTTAATGGAGTATACTCCTAGTATTCTGATTTTCTTTTCAAAATTATTGTGAATTGCAACCTTTAGTACAATGGAGTACGAAGTGGCCTAACTATTATTGTTCCTTTGATAATTAAAATTAGGTAATGCATTTTCTCATGCTAATGATGGAATCTAAAGCTATTTAGTAGTGGTGGACCCAGGATTGATCTCTTCTCACATGATAGTTGGTGTTTTTAGGCCAAGCAAAAACCTTCCAGTGATGTTTACATCAAAGTGTATTCTAGTGTATCCAAAAGATTTCAAGGCCAAACACCATTCTAAATAGTAGCACGCCTCTTGATACAACTGTCTTCTTTCAATTTCTTATCCTAATTGAACATGCTTTCAGTTTACCCGCTCACTTTGGTTTCCATAGCTCCTGCGTATAACAAAGTGTAACAACCTGCCTCCCCTTTGCTTAGTTAGTTGTTTTTGGACTCTAGTTGTGTAAGGTTGTTTTCCTCTACTTCATTGTGTCTTTAGTAGTAGGGGGTACATGCTTTTATGCACCAGATGACGTGGAGCTCCGTGGTTTACTGTGCATTCTTGCTTTTGTTTTTGTACCTGTCTTATGTCTACCATCCACTAAATTTTGCCCTGTACAGCAGGTTGCATGAGGGACATTTCACCTTATGTTCAATGCCTATCCTGTTCAAACCTAAGCAATTACTAAGGAACATGCATTTGAATTGAGGAAAAAGAACAATTTGCATGTTTTCTATCTTCCAGATCAAAGCTCGCCATCTCCTTTTCACAAAATAGCATTAGGAAAAAGGTATTGTCCATAAATCTCTCTCTGGATTTGATAGACGCTCTTTCACCAGCGACCTAAAGTTTTCTTTACAGTGTTATTGTCCTCAGATCACTAAGGTATTGTAGGAGAAATTCTTTTTCAGGAAAAAAGGTATTCTAGGAGAAACCTCCTTTATCTCCACGTCTGTGTGGTAATATTGATTAAAAGTAATTAAGTCATTTGAATTGAAAGTAATGTTGTCAGATTGTGATGAAACCATGCATGTGCTGTTTGGTTGCACCTCTGGCAAATGACTACTTATCAATAATCATTGCACCTTCTTCTTAATAGTGACAACAAATTGCATTTCAAGCACCTCACCCCCCCCCCACTCCACCC
>MU769931.1:35703-69081 GCA_026770625.1 Nicotiana glauca | reverse complement strand
CAAACCCACCCAACACCCAAATTCATTAAACATAAGAAGAGAATACTCTATTCGTTAGCACCAAAATATCATTCCAACAGCTAGTATGGTATGGTTGTTGAGAGAAGCCAATACTGTCTATACGGTGACTTCTGCTTTTATGCTGCTAAATGCTGCACATTTTGGTCCTAAAATTTCAAGCTTTGTATCATAGAAGTCAAACAACCGACAAGCTCTTCACATTTTCCCCCACAGATGGTAGATAAGGGCACCTCTATAGTTCCATCAATTTCATTTATCTGAGAAGTTGAAAAAAACCATAACGTTTAGATAGGAGGATTGATGTTCTGCACTAACCACGAAATGGGTCTTATGTTGCTTCTGTCTGAAAGTTCAAGCAACTAACTCTACAACTTATGCAAACGTTTTGACATTTGACCAATGCCTTTGTTCCTTGCCCCACAGATTCTTTGGTTGTCTTCTTTTTTCCGCCCTTTTTGACAACCGAAAACAGAACTTGATTATGTTATCTAATCATAATAAACAAATTATAACCTATAGTTTGTAAATAAACTGTACATAATTAAAGTCAAAATTAACAGCCAAAAGAGATTTTGTGGATCTTTGTGTCATAATCCTCTCCTATGGCCCATGGAGCATGATTTTTCTTACTAGATATAGCACTAATTTCCAGGCTAATTAGTCAAAACTCTCTCATTAGCGTTTCAAACCGCAAGTATAATAGTTATTTACAGCAAACATCTTTAAAATAGGAAAATCTGTTAGTGGAAAGAATCTCCCATTACTAAGATTGCCCACATCATTTCGTCTCTTCACATCATGAAAGGGATATTGTTATCGTCAAAGCTTAAGAAGATAAATAAATTGACCATTATTGTTCAACTCTTTCCCCTGTACCACATCCTTGCACATGAAAGGATTACGAGCATCTTGTATAACTATGAACACGTTCAAGAAAATGGACCATGTCATGTTACATAATCAAAAGGTTTGACTTAAATTGTTGAAACTTTTACGTTGATAGTGACAAAATTCTTTTTTGGTATATACTTAAATCCTGAAATTGTAGATTATCTTAGGTTACTTTCTCGAGATTTTGTTTTGAACTGTGAATTTGCCACTTGATATTCCAATCACATCTTATCCTTGATATGACGTAAACAGAGGCCTAAAAATCAGTATTTTTGGTGTAGAATCAAGTTGCTTTTCAATAATATATCAAGAGTTTAAGATAGTGACAACTGGATCTTTACGCCCAAAAAATTTCCAAGAATGCGGAATCTTTTAAGATTACGAAATCCAAAAGTTGGCAAAGGGGTATTTGGCCAAGCAATTAATATTTGGTCAAGCTTTTAAAAAGTACTTCTAAGTGTATTTTTCTTAAAAGTGGTTTTCAAAAAAAAATTTTGGGGGAAGCTACTTTTTCTGTTTCTCAGTAACTACTTCTGTTTTTACTCAGAAGTATTTTTTTTCCTTCAAAAAACTTGGCCAAACACCTTAACTTTGAAAAAAAGAAATATTTTGGACAAAAAAATCACTTTTGGCCAAACATGCTATAAGGCCTAAATTCGAAATATTTCTTTTATTTTTCTCTATTGCTTACAAATAGTCAACTTAATAACCTTTCTATTAGAAAAATAAAAAATAAAATTGTAGTTCGAGTGCAAATTAAGTAAAGTCGCCAAAGGCAGTGGTATCATTACCTTCCACCTGGCATTCATTTTATAGCTTGGGCTTTTTTTAAAGTTCTTAAATAATTCACATAAACAGAGAAAAATATTCCTAGCACTTTGTAGAATTTAGATCTACTTCTAATCGATTTGACATCAGTCTAAAAATTGTGTGTAGTGTGTACTTTATCCTTCCGTTTTGCATCCATAGAAATGCATGTGCACTTAGACTAAAATGTTTCTTGGAGACTTGAAGGTATGTTGAATTGTCGATGTAATGTAACCATGATTCACTTTATTTCCCATGATACATTCAATAGGATAACGTTGCGCTGCCTTAAAAATGAAAATGAGTTAGGAAGAATTTCCTATCTGATTTGATTAGGAAATAATAAGGATATTGAAAGCATGGAGCTTCCATCACACCAGTCAGCTCAGTTGAATAACCGCTATTGCATATGTAGTCTATTGTTGAAGTGCGTGATAATCTCATCTAAAAGCTTAAGTTAAAGGAAATACGCTTTTTATTTACTTGATTATGTCTTCAATATGCCCCCTCGTGTGTTGGCTTGATTTGTTTTGATGAGCCAAACACGTAAATTTTTTTGATATTGGATGGTGGTGAGACTCGACCCCAGAAATTTTGCCTGCTTTGATACCATGTTAAAGTGTGTGGTTATCTCATCTAAAAATTTAAGCTGTTAGAAAACACACTTTTTATCGTAATTAATTAAGTCTTCAACGTGTATGATTTATTTCTTAAATTATATTGACTCCACACGTGGAAAGAGTTAAATATAATGTGATTGCTACTCTATCAACATGTTATGGGTTCGTAATCATACAAGTCCGTATTTACAATATGGAACATAAATGTAGATTGCAATGGGAAAAATCACTAAAATTCTACAAATGAACCAATAATTTTTTAAAAACAATAAGTTCATGCTAAATATTTTAAAAGTTGAATCCCTGTAAGTTAAATTCTAAATTCGTCTTTGAATGCGCTTGCCCATATGGAGTTTTGAAGTTATTATGTGAAATGCGTCGTGTATGTAGTTTATTAAAAAAATTGTTCCTTAATTAATTATAAGCAGTCAACTTTTACCTTATCAAAAAAAAATTATAAGAAGTCCACGTGAGAAAGGAAGAACAGTGTTTGGAGATGGAACCGATTGTTTCAATCGGGAGAAGAAGAGCGTGTAAGAAAACTCTGCGAACCCTATCCCTGGCCTTCTCTATGAATTGACAAAAATCAGATTTTTCACTTGTTCGAGAATAAAATAATAAATAAAAAAACATAGCTGCTTAACCAACATCTAAATCCTAGATGCAACGAAGCAAGAAAAATAGATAATTATTCTGTTTTTCCTCCTTTTTTTCTTGAACCAAAACATTGTGCATGTTTTCAAGTGGGTTATGCATGTTATTTCAATGCCATTTGCTTCAAATGTTAGGCAAAAGTTGATTGACGTCATTGGTGCAATAGTGCTTTGACAGAAGAGAAGGGGCCATCTAAAATGAGAATTAAGGTGCTGGTCCTGGCATGGGAGGGTGTGGATGTTAGAGGGTGATCACCAAAGTTGTATCAGAGTGGTAATTAAGTATTTTTCGATCATTCACCAAAGGTTTCGTGTTTAAGTTATTGATATAAATTTTATCTTTGGTAAAGAACGATTCACCCTTTAAAATGGGACTTTCTGACACAAATCAAGATTAGTCAGGGGCCTATTATAGGTTACTGACACCGGATAAAGAACCATAAAAAAAATGCTAGAAGATGAAGAGTTTAAATTTGAAGATAAAAAAATGGAGAGCCAAATTAAGAAGAACATGATGGCAGAATCATCATGTGAAAAAGAGGGAGTGTAAAAGAGGGAGTGTGACATGACATTGGCCTAATTTGCCACCACCTTACCATTGAGAATATTTATTTCCATGGGAAATAGGCACACATTTTCCACTTGTAACATGAGTTGGATAAACTTGGCCAAAGAAGGCTTAGCTGTTGGTACTACTTTTTACTTAAAATGGGGTATTTAGTTTTCATCCAAAAAGTAAAGGAACCAGAAATCTTAGTTCAAAATAGAAACAACACTATATTAAAAAAAATATTCTTCTTCTAGTTCTTGTTAGTGTAATATGTACAGAATAATACCTAAACGTGAGGTCCAAAACATGTGAGTTAGTTACCAGTCAAGTCTCATGCTCCACGTTAAAATTCCATCTCTGCGCATGCTATAATTCTCCAGCATGTTAGGATCTTGCTCCTTTCTTCTCCACGTCTATTTTTCTTTTTCATTTATTCTTCCCTTTTCCCCTTTAAGAAATCTACACGTTGATGTAACAAAAAGTATTATAAAAAAAAGAATTTTGAACCACCATCCGATTTATACAAGTGTAATTTTAAGCATACATTGAGATGTAACAATCTTGTAGATGCTCGATTCATATACCAAAATTATACGAGAACATTTCTAAGAATATGATAGTTATATTTTTTGCCTGCACACGATACAAAAAATATTTGGTGTTATCGTGTTAAGGGAGCAATTGTTACATTATCGCGATTCATATACCTGGATTATACTTTAACATTTGGAATGACATGATAGTTATAATGTCTATCAAATATTACTTATCATATCTCATAGATGTACATCAGCTTGAAGAGCAGCATATTGGTTCAGGTATAAATCAAAGAAAGGAGGAACTATGTGTCAGTTAGATCCCATTTTTTCTACGGTCCACTAGTGGAACTTGGGAACATGGCCTTTAACGTGTTCTGAATTAACCTAAATAGCAGTCCATCCAATCATTTAGATTAAAAATAGCCGACGGGTGTAAATTTTAAGTATAACTTATGAGTAGTATGTATAAAATAATTTATAATTTATATATAAATGTTAGCTAAGAAAAGTAAACAGTAAACTCAACCGGCTATTTGTATAAATATTCATTTTTATTTTTAAATTGGGCCTGCCAGTGATAGACTCGGTCAATGATATTTGCCCAATTACCATATCCAATTCTTGGGCCTCTTGGGCCTTGCTTCAGCATTGTAGGGGGGGTATGGCGGGAAGTTCTTTTTCTTTTCTTTTGGGAAAGTTTACAATGTGTATCTATATTAAAAAATTAATTCTGTATGTGTGAGTTTGCTCAAATTATCAGTTTCAAACCCACTAGGCACAAATATCGTTGGGACATGTCCACCTTAGGCACGCGCTACTGCTATTTACTCGTATGCAGTAAGAAGCACTGTAGTTAGGAGCATGGAGACTGAAAGTAGTAATTGATGCACATTGAGTTTAAAATTTTGAGATATTAACTATGTCTCTACATATGTTATAAGCTCCTTATGATTTGGTACGTGAATTATGAGCAGAGGAAGCTTTTATAGCTAATACGCCAACTTCATACATGAAATTAGGCTTAGACATAATATTATGTTCGGCCAATTCTCAACTTTAGACCTTTAAGCCGAAGATTTTAAATCCAGAAGGTCTGAAGTTGTGAAGTGGCTAAGCCTAGGGGTGTCAATGGTTCGGTTCGGTTGTTTATTTTATCAAATTTATATCATACCAATTTTTCGGTTATTTTATTATGTATAACCAAAATTAGACTTTTCGAAACCGTCCCAATCATGTCGGTTTCTCTTCGGTATCGGTACGATTCGGTTAATTTTCAGTATTCTTTTAAATGTCATGTAAAATTTACCAGTAAAAATTGGATGCAATAACATACGTTCTTTTATAGGACTTAGCAAAACTCCCTAGATATTTTTACTGTTTAAAGGGTGATGAATTAAAAGAAAAAGATGGCTAGAGTATAGATCCATCAACTATTCTACAACAACGTAAAAGAAATCAAATAAAGGCAAAAAATATATAAATCACACGAGTTGAAAGATATTAACCAAGCTGGGACTCAAAAATAAAGTCTATAGAAGATGAAACATTCAAAAAGATAAATCTAAATTATATGAAAGGAAATATATTCAATACATGTAGTTTGCTACTCATAATCGCTAGAATACTTTGTGTCCTACTAATAAAGATACTTGAAATAACTTAGTTTAAGTAGAAGTAGCATAATACGTTTTGGAAATTAGTATTTTGAGTTTAATTACTTGTCAGCTTGTAATAGTTTTCATAATTCCAAGGCCCAAAGAAAAATTTAATGTATTACTATAATTTTTAAACTTACTAGATAAATATATTTTCCCATGTAAAATTTATTTGGTATGGTTCGGTATTTTTTTGGTTTATTTTTGTAAAATAAAAAATCTACCTTAATTATCGGTGTGGTTACAAATTTATATAAAAACCTACGATTTCTTAAAAAGAACCAAAAAATCGGTTCGGTACGGTACAGTTCGATCGGGATAGTCGATTTTCGAATATCCATTGACAACCCTAGCTAAGCTTAACTCCAGACTTGAGGTTTGAAGTAACGTTTAGTAGTTCAAACTTCCGATTCGACTGTCTAAAATTTGAAATATACTTATAGTTGAAAATTTAGTCCCAAAGTCTGAAGTTTAATGTTGACGCCGTTAAACTTTAAATACTTTATAATGTTAATTATTTTTAAATAGCAGTCCTCAAAACGTATATTTGCACACTTTCCCCATAAAACTTCCATAGTTGCCTTTAAAAATTGACCGACCCTATGGTACTCTCTTTAAACTTGCGTAATTGCCTCTTAAAGTTTAGGGATGCTAACTGTCCACTCCCTATGAAATTGTGAAGGTAGGTAAGTCGAAATCCATATTTATGGAACTTTTTTTTTTTTTTTTTTTTTGTTGTGCAGAGTTGGGATTGACGTTAAAAAGGAAAGATGGCAGAAAACAGAACTTCTAAATGAAAAAAAATACGATTGAACGATTTAAGGTGAACTTGTGATTATTAAACTACATCTCTAGTTCTCTACCCTTTCATTTACAGTAGCACTCCCTCTTGTTCCACAATATTTTGTACTCTAATTTACTTGTTAGTATGTCCATTAGTAGCCCTCCTTTATTTTATAAAGTTACAACTTGTTTAGATGGTTGTTACCTATCGTATCGTATCATATTGTATTGTTACTTTAAATACAATGTTTGTTTTGATTGTTACTTAAATTTTATTGTATCGTATCGTTAAATACGTCGTTAACGATGAAATGTGCCACTTTATGTAACGACTAATTTGGTGTGGTCGCGTCGTTTCCTTGTGTTTTTCTCTCAATCTCACCCTTCATTATTATTAAATAATTTTATTTTATCATTTACCCTACCTTTTTATATACTGTATCATATTTTTTCTTTATAATATTGCAAGTTTATTCGTCATATCACAGATGCGTGATACCATGAAACGATGCCAAAATGACACAATCCATCCAAATATTGTATTCATCAAACGATACAGTACAATACAATACATTATGAAACGATACGTAATAACCATCCAAACAAGCTGGTAGAGAGATGGAAATGAAAGTGGTAAGAAAGAGGAAAGAAAATGGTTTATATGAATTCAAGGGTGTGGTTTAGTGGCCAATAAAATAGGTTGAGAATCATAAAGTCTCATGTTTAATACTAGTATATTTGGCCAAGCTTTTAGACGGGAAAAAAGTACTTTTGAGGCGAAGCAGAAGCAAGTTTTGAGAAGCAGAAAAATATAGCTTCTCTCCAAAAGCACTTTTTTGAGAAGTATTTTTTAGAAAAATACACTTAGAAGCAGTTTTTAAAAGCTTGGTCAAACAATAATTACTGCTCAAAAGTGCTTTCAAATCAATTAGCCAACCACAAACTTCTTCTCACCAAAAGCACTTTTTTGAAAATTACTTCTTAAAATAAGCTGATTTTAGAAGCTTGGCCAAACAAGCTATAAATCTCAATGAAGATAAAAATATAAGATGATTTCTTCCTATCTATCCAAATTTTAATCAACAGAGACCCGAACACCAAGATTATAAAATTTTAAAAAAAAGACTTATGTAACCTAAGTAATATCACTTTTTTCAAAAAATATTTTAAAGGGCTGCATTCCTCATTTAGAGTAAGTGACGAGTATTGAACTATATTTAATTTCTTACCAGCCATTCTTTCCTTCTCTTACCCTTGAACTCCCCACCCAACACAAAATATAGTAACAAGATATTAGAGTAAGTGTTTAAATAAGTCTATAATTTGGTCGAATCAGCTTATAAACATTTTTTTTTTATCTACGTGCTTGATAAATATAAAAAATGCTTATAAATAAAATCGATTGAAAATCATAAGTTGGGTATTCGAAACTGTAAATACTTTTGGTTTGACCAAATTTTTTATTATTTTAACTATTCTATAATATTTTCTATTTTTTTGAGTTAACCTTCCTAAAATTAGTCTCCTAATTCCCTCTCATTCATTTTCATCGTTCTTCCTCTTTAAGTAATAATAACATCAACAACAACCTAATAAAATTTTATTAGTGGGGTTTGGAGAGAATAGTATATATGCAAACTTTATCCTTACCCTGAAGGGGTGGAAAGGCTGTTTCAGAAAGACCCTCGGCTCAAGAGGACAAAAATTTATGTAAAAATACTTTAAATGTAACACATATATATATATATATTAGTTATTTATACAAAAAACTGCTTATTAAGTAGCGACGTCTTATCAAACATATCGAATCATTATCATTTTCTTCCCTTATATACAAACAAATAATTGCGTATTCATAACTTCTGGCATTTGAAAGTGTTTTCTAACACTCAATTAATTTTCATTTGCTTTCGGCACAAATGTGTTAGCTTCAGCATTTTTTCCCCTTAAGTAGCTTCTGGCTTCACCATTTGACAATTTTCTTTTAAAAAGAATAAATTAAAACAGTGATTATGTTTGGCAAATAGATAGTGTGGCCTACTATTTTAGAGTGGTTAGTAGATGTTTGTTGCATATCCTCCATTAAATTTGAACCACCAAAATTATGGATCTTCAATGTCTGCATAAAATTAAGTTCTAATAAATGTAGAATATTTATTAATATATTAATAACTTAACTAACATGATCAGATATAGCTTAACAATGTCCATTATTATCTTTCAATTTTTTTTTTTAAATTATAGCGAAATAAGCACCATAAATTGTAATTATACTTGAACCTAGGGGTATACATAGGTCAGTTTGGTCCGAATTTTTCATTTATAAGACTAAACCAACTGTATAGGTCGGCTAAGAGCCTGTTTGGCCAAGCTTCTAGGAGGTCTAAAAGTACTTTTTCTCCCCAAAAAAGTACTTTTTTTCTCCCAAAAAAATACTTTTAAAAAAATTTAAGCTGTTTGACTGAGACGGAGAAGTACATTTGGCCAGCAGCAATAAGCAGTTTTTCAGCTTTTGGGAAGAAGTAGAAAATTCTAGCTTCTTCCAAAAAGCATAAGAAGCAGAAAATTAAATTTTTCAAAACAAAACTATCCTCACCATAAATTTATATTTTTCAAATTATTCCTTACTGAATTAAGCCTTTTCTTTTCTTTTTTTGTTTCTGGTTTCTACCATTCTTTTAAAACTAGAGTTATCATACATATAAATATATTGTAACTTTCAAAGTCTTTTTTGACTTTTTTATTTTTGATTTTTTTTCTTGTGTAATGTCTTGTAACTTTTCAAATTATGATCTTCTTTTTCACACTAAAGCAAATTATCTACCTCCTTCTTTGGATTATCAATTCTCTTCTACAAATAATTATTTATAATTTCTTCTATCATAGGCTATTAATTTTTGAATCTTTAAAATAATTATCAAATCTAATTAGTAAAAATTACCTAAAAATCGGTAATAAATTTATAATTGCATCACATAATCTATATATTACTAAAAGAAGAAGAAAAAACTTCAAACATTAAAGCAAGTGATAGTTTCACAATAGGTCACTTGGTAATTTAGGACAAAGTAGTGAGGTTAGGTAATAATTAATATAAAAAAATTAAATTATGCATTATGTGATGTTCATAATTAGTAACTCTTTTTGAATTTAAATTTAAACATCCTTAATTATTATTTTTTACGAAAATAATAATTTTTAAATACTTAGTTTCTATTTTATGTTTTATGCCATCTTTCAAGGTTGACACTTAGAATCTTCTTGTTACAACTACCATACCTATACATAATATCATTTGACGAGATTCTTCTACCGATAAGGATTTATGCTAATAAAGATATTACTGCAAAGATAGAGAAAGGAGATGTGCCTTATGGTATTCCTTTAAAAATGCAAGGCAAGTCTTATACTAATATGGAGGCGCTGTGTTATATAGTAATTTGTGAAAATACTGAATAATAATAATAAATAATTATACTAGATAATATTATATGCTTTCGTATAACTATATATGTTCTATTAATTTAAATCTTTAAAATGTATATTTACTTTATGTTATATATTTTAATTTAATAAAATAAAAAATAATAAAAATCTTTTACGATAAATATTTAAGTTTATTTTTCTCTTTAAACTAATTATAAGACCTTGGTACTATTCCTTTTGGTAATTTGACACTCAAAACTACTTTTTAGAAAGATTGGCCAAATATAATTTGTTTATCAAATGTTGCAAATAGTACTTCTTAAATGAATTAGCCAAACACAAACTATTTTTTTTTCGTAAGTACTTTTGGAAAAAATTATTTCTTGAAAAAAAATACTTTTCAAAATAAGCCATTTTTCGCAGCTTGGCCAAACGGGCTCTAAATTTCTAAACCAAATCAAATAAACAAAAATCACTTTTTTTTCTTTTTTTTTTTTTCCTTT
The DNA here is from genome assembly GCA_026770625.1 of Nicotiana glauca. Lineage (NCBI taxonomy): Eukaryota > Viridiplantae > Streptophyta > Magnoliopsida > Solanales > Solanaceae > Nicotiana > Nicotiana glauca. The sequence continues at coordinate 58,633 of MU769931.1, read as the reverse complement.
TTTATGGTGCAATGTGAAGCATCTTACAATAACATTTGCTTGGTTTGGATGTTCTACCTGTTAACATTAGTGGTGTAAATTTGGTTTTGGTTTGTTACATTCGAGTTGTTAGATATCATTTTTACGTGCGGAACTGTGGGCTGAAATATTGTAAGAAACAAAAATTACGATAAAGAAATATTATAAATTATTTTATAACAAAAAATTTTATGTATATTTTTTTAAAAAAATATACATATAACGTCGGGTTGATGTGATCTCTATTTGACTTTTTTTATTTAATACCAAATCCAGTTAATCATGGTTAGATTTTTTTTTTCTTCAATACTAAACTGATCAAACCAAATTACCAATAAAATATTTTTTTCAAATTAACTCAATTTTTCGGTTTGATGCAATTTATCGATCTTCTCTATAAACTCTATTTGAACCTTTAGATGATAAGACTACTCATTTTCAAACTAAGGAAAAAGTCGATCTAGAGTAATTAAGTGGACAAATTTTGCTTAAGTTTTACGATTGAGAAGGGGCAAAGTGCTTATGAGCTCGATTTTTTTTCCCTTACTAAATAATTAAATGAAAATAGTTTGTTTCGATTTTTTTCTTTTTGAAGAATAGAGAGTATAAGATATTTATATTTAATGTAATCTCATATCAAATAGTACATGTCATACTACTTTATAAAACAAATACGTGCATCATGTGAGATGTGAATTCAAACTTCTTAACATTCTTATTTATTTTAGAGTCTCGTGACTCGTGAGCCGTGAGTGTTGAATAATTAGAATAAATTTATGTGTAGGAATTTCTTGAGAAATTTTATATATAAAAAATGGGTATTGTTAAATACACCTACACAGTTTTCCATTAAAAGAGTGGCACGAACAGTCACAATAGATTATAGTAGGGGCAGATTAGCGCAATACGTACAGGTTCACCTGAACCATTAATTTTTGTCTAGATCATATTTTTTATTTAAAAATTTAATTTAATTTTATAGGCATATTTAGTTTGGAATCGAATTTATTGATCAGAAACCCATAAATTTAAAATGCTATATGATCACGCCCAACTATGCCTCATAAAAAGGACAATGCGGTCGCTGCAAATATAATCCGGTTTACAAGTCCGGAGTCGAATCCCACAGAGAACTAAGGTTTAACTACAATTGTTCACTATCACCAAGAAGACAAGCTTGAACAATTCCTAACTTATAGATATTAAGATTCTTGTGTTTAAATAATTAACTAACAAATTAAACTACTAAATTAACAACTAAATAAACTAAGGGTTAGAGACAAGATTAAGGAGGTCTAGAGTTATGATTTCCCCAATTGTCGGAATCCTTCCCGCTATGTCTTCTATAATTTCGCCTAAGTATTCTCTACCAATCATGAGCACTCTTATTACCGTAAATCTCTCCCGAGTAATTACGACAATTTACTAGACGCACTCTCCCGAGCTACGCTAGCTGGCTTTTAATACAGCTCACTTCAGATCGCACCCAAGGCTTCGTTATCCCTAATCCCACCTTTAAACCCTCGGTTATTGATCCCTCATATACTCTGGGAGTGGTGTTGTTCAACAATTACCTAAATATGCACTCTCTCCCGAGCAATGCATACTAAATAGGCACGGCTAATTGAGAGCTCTTCAACCAACCACAATATAAACGTAGTTGAACAAATAGAGAAAAGCTATGGCTCAATTATATAAAAACATAACAAGAATTTATCCTACAAAAGGTTCTATCAAAACTCTAGATAACAAATTAGCTATTCATAATAGTATGTAAAACTACAATACTAAAAGTCATAACCAACAATGAAAAATAGGAAGAGGAAGGAAAAACTCGTAGAAGAATTCTCCGCCTTGCTCCCAATGTGTTCTTTGCCTCCTTAGGTCAAATCTATGTCAAAAATATGTCTCCTCCTCAAAAATAACGTTTTTCCATGTATATATACCAAGTAGGGTCGGGCCCAAATACTTATACCTTCTCCTACGCGAAAAAGGACAAGTTTTAGGCCTGGGTGGCCGCGGTTCTACCGCGGTCGCGGTCAAACCGCGGCCAAACACCCTCTCAGCTTCTTCATTCATCCGCAAATGCCTTCTGCCGCGGTTCTGCCGCGGTCGCGGTGAAACCGCGGCTTTTCACCCTGTTCCGTTTGGAATTTGGAAAAACTCAAAACATGAAAGTTGTAGCCCTTTGAGTTAGCTTTCCAACCATATATTATGGAGCCAAAATGGAGTTCGGAGCAAAAAGTTATGTCCAATTTACTAGACAGTGCGCAATATGCCTCATCGAGTCTTCGTTTGCTCTCAACTATCAACTTTGACCCCCGAACACGATCCCGGCTTAATTCCTTGAGCTTTTACTCAGACTTCAAAGCTTCAAATAACATAAATTCATTCCATAACATCTACATAGCTCGAAATCACACCTACAAGGCATAAAATACACAATTAGTGCAAAACACTAGCGATTAAAGCGCAAACTCAACTAAAGTGCATTAAATTAGAGTGTAATAATCGACTAAAACACGTAATTATAGCCTATCATCAACACCCCACACTTAAATCATTGCTCGTCCTCGAGCAATCAAACTACACTTCTTTTTTATAGACACGACCTTTTTAAACAATTCTCCTAACTCATCACACCAAGAGTATTTAAAATAGACTAAGCACAATAGTGTAACATCTTCACCTCAAGATTTGACTCACAAGTACCACGCATTATTCACAACTCACCTACTTACTCTAACATAGAGGTCGCTGACATTACCTTTCCTTCATGAATCAAGTGCCCTCACACAACAAAAGAGAGTAGTTCCACACAACAAAATTTAAGAACACTTAGGAACTCAAGATAGAAAGAATTCACTCACTCTCAGAAATAACATTCATATGCCACAAAAGATGCACCATAGGCTTGCCCGTAGTGTACTACTCCACTAATCGAGTTCATTCAATCTAGGATCAATTAGGACTTTATTTGGTTGTAATGTAGGCTACGGGACGGGTAGGATACATTTAGATATAAGAGTGACTACACCTCCCTAAGCACTTTAATACATATACTTTAACATTCAAACTCCATACTTATGTCAAACCAAAATTCCACCTTCACATCAATGTAAATTACCCCATTCTTCTTTAAGCACACTTACGTCAAGAGAACCACTTATCAAGAATTTTTTTTTTTCACAACAATCCAACTATATTTTTTTTTTCCAATTCAAGTGGCTCTTTTTTTTTTAAAACAGTGCACCTTTCTCCTTATTCAACTAGTTCCACTCAAAAGCCAAACCAACCACCCCACACTTTAACTTTTACAAAGTTCATAACATTCAAGTGCTCATGAGAGGTGAAAAGGTTCAAATAGATGGTTAATTCAAACAAATGGGTAAGGCTTGTAATGTGGTTGCCAAAGAAACAGGATTACAGGCTCAAATGGGTTAACTACGATACATAATAATTAGGTGGGTAAAATATGTATATATGGCTCAACAAGAAATGCCTATATCACTTCCTAGACTGAACAAAACTACTATTTTGCTTTGCAAACACACGGGGCAAGTTCTAAGCATCAAATGCAATGCACTGAATAATGCAAAACCTTACACACACATGGCACATAACTCACTCAGGATTGGATTCATAGACACTCTAGTCAAAGCAGTTAAGCAAAGTTAAGATAATACAATTTAAGGTACTTCTATAAGAGTCAAAAACTGAGTCTAAGCGTCACAGCCAAAGTACTCACTATCCTCAAGGCATAACAAAGTCAAGAGATATTGCTTCAATTCATAACACAACACAATGGTTCCTACTTCCTAAAAATAAAAATAAAAAAAACTAACTACACCCGGTTCAAATAAAACCCTTGGAAAAGAACCGTGGTTTAAAGAAAAACCAAGGGGTAATTGCTACACTACCTAATAAAACAAAAAATCTTTTTGGTATTTTCTTTAGACTTACTTCCCTCAAGAAAATTGTCTAGAAGATCCGTCATCGGGAAAAGTCAAATCTTTTAAAAAAAATAAAAAACATAGCTAAAGTAGCATGAAAAGTCACCCAGACAATCTCCTCACCCCACACTTAAAGTTGTGCATTGTCCCCAATGCACATTCATACATACAAGAGGGTAAAAAAAACTCCCTGATAGGCCAAAGGCCGAAGCACTAGCAGTTCATGGGGTACTCAGACTTCTCCCAGCTTGGTCCTTCGTGCGGGTACCTCACACTTAGTTCCAACCATTGCATTTGTTGGTGCATCCTTCCAATACCTTTGCTTTCCAAGCTCCTAGAAAATAAAAAAATTGACACTACAAAAATAATACAATTAAAAAAAAAGTTAATACAAAAAAAAAAAAAGAAAGCAGTAAAGCTGGTTTGCCTCCCAACAAGCGCTTGATTTAACGTCGCGGCACGACGTGAATCACTTTCTGCCTCCACTTCGAACTTATAAATCGCACCCCAAGTTTTGATTCAAGCTTATGATTATGCTCTTGGGGTGGTGGAACGAATCTGGCTGGCCCAATAAAATAATGTAGTATTCTGCACTTCTTGACCTTTAGATGAGGTGTGTAATCCCAATTTTCTGGCAAGAAAAATTCCAGAATGTAAGCACTTTGTTCCTCATTCCTCGACTCCGCAAATGGCTCGGACGACTCTATTTCCATATCATCATCTAAACACAATGTGGAAAAATGCTTGGAGTGAGGACCAATGCCCTCAACTACATGAACATTGGGACAGTCTACATTCTCAACACTAATGATAATAGAGTCAACAAAATATGTATCCTCAATATCCTTGGTTGACTCTAGTATCTCTTCTACAACATCGACATCCTCAAAATCTAGTGCGATTGATTGTTGGTGTTCTACTCTAGCATCCCCCTCTAGCTCATCAATTTCTGTATCTAATTCAGGCTCTTCTTGGATACTATCCATAATATTGACATATTGAGCATTAAAATCTTTAACTAGTTGACTCACTTGAGCTTCTAATTTGCGAATAGTTTCATCTTGCCTTTCTATCCGCAGTAGTAGTTTACTCTGTTGTTCCAAAATGCACTTTAACATATCTTCGAGCTTCTTTAGGTCAGCTTCCCTAGGTTCTTTGTTCCTGTTATCCTCACAAGAAAACGTAAAATCATCATAATAAGGGGTTGGGGGAAGATAAGAAATATAAGCACAACCATGAAAGTGACCATCTTGACCACCACACATATCACACACATTCCACACATAAGATTGAGTTGGTGCACAAAACTCGCTCTCGGGAATATTTTGATAATTTTGCCAAGGGTGGTTTTCATCACAGTATGCATAAGGAGGATTAAAAGTAGAATTACCAACATCAACACTTTCATAATTCCATGATGCCATGTTTTTTTTTTTTTTAAGTAAAACGAAAAAAAGAAAGAAAAAAAAATCAAATACAAAAAAAATAAAAATAAAAGTTCAAACTTGAAACCTAGTAATATGTACACCTACAGCTACACCGTTAGTTCCCCGGCAACGGCGCCAAAATTTGATCACGCCCAACTATGCCTTATAAAAAGGACAATGCGGTCGCTGCAAATATAATCCGGTTTACAAGTCCGGAGTCGAATCCCACAGAGAACTAAGGTTTAGCTACAGCTGTTCACTATCACCAAGAAGACAAGCTTGAACAATTCCTAATTTATAGATATTTAGATGCTTGTGTTTAACTAATAAATTAAACTACTAAATTAACAACTAAATATACTAAGGGTTAGAGACAAGATTAAGGAGGTCTAGAGTTATGATTTCCCCAATTGTCGGAATCCTTCCCGCTATGTCTTCTATAATTTCGCCTAAGTATTCTCTACCAATCATGAGCACTCTTATTACCGTAACTCTCTCCCGAGCAATTACAATAATTTACTAGACGCACTCTCCCGAGCTACGCTAGCTGGCTTTTAATACAGCTCACTTCAGATCGCACCCAAGGCTTCGTTATTCCTAATCCCGCCTTTAAACCCTCGGTTATTGATCTCTCATATACTCTGGGAGTGGTGTTGTTCAACAATTACCTAAATATGCACTCTCTCCCGAGCAATGCATACTAAATAGGCACGGCTAATTGAGAGCTCTTCAACCAACCACAATATAAACGTAGTTGAACAAATAGAGAAAAGCTATGGCTCAATTATATAAAAACATAACAAGAATTTATCCTACAAAAGGTTCTATCAAAACCCTAGATAACAAATTAGCTATTCATAATAGTATGTAAAACTACAATACTAAAAGTCATAACCAACAATGAAAAATAGGAAGAGGAAGGAAAAACTTGTAGAAGAATTCTCCGCCTTGCTCCCAATGTGTTCTTGCCTCCTTAGGTCTAATCTATGTCAAAAATATGTCCAATCTCCAAAAATACCGTTTTTCCATGTATATATACCAAGTAGGGTCGGGCCCAAACACTTATACCTTCTCCAACGCGAAAAAGGATAATTTTTAGGCCTGGATGGAACCGCGGCCGTCGCGGTCAAACCGCGGCCAAACACCCTCTCAGGTTCTTCAGTCGTCCAAGAATGCCTTCTGCCGCGGTCGCGGTGAAACCGCAGTTTTTCACCCTGTTCCGTTTGGAATTTGGAAAAACTCAAAACATGAAAGTTGTAGCCCTTTGAGTTATCTTTCCAACCATATATTATGGAGCCAAAATGGTGTTCTGAGCAAAAAGTTATGTCCATTTTACTAGACAGTGCGCAATATACCTCATCGAGTCTTCGTTTGTTTTCAACTATCAAATTTGACCCCCGAACACGATCCCGGCTTAATTCCTTGAGCTTTTACTCAGACTTCAAAGCTTCAAATCACTTAAATTCATTCCATAACATCTATATAGCACGGAATCACACCTACAAGACATAAAATACACAATTAGTGCAAAACACTAGCGATTAAAGCGCAAACTCAACTAAAGTACAGTAAATTAGAGTGTAATAATCGACTAAAACACGTAATTATAGCCTATCATCACTACATTTACGACTAAATTCATAGTGAATTCTAATGGAACTGAACAAATTATTCTTTGTACATTAAAATTTAATCATAGTAATTCAATTACTGGTGTTTGCCATTTCTCTGGTTGGTGTCTGTTATTTCTCTGGTTAGTGTTTGTCATTAGTTAATGGTTGACGTTAAAACGTGTCAGGTGTTTATATAAATCATATTTAATTTACCGTGGATGATAATATATGGAGTAGTATTATTTTATTATTAATTTAGTGATAATAATATTCCGAAGATAAATATTATGTATTCAATAAATTGTGCAAATATAGAATATGAATAGATTGTTTTCATGATTGTTTAGATCATCAACACGAGCATTAATACATACTAATATAGCATGCTCTGCAGTCACATATTTCTATAACAGTATCCCTATATAACAACCATTTACGATAAAAGTTAAGTTTGTCTCTGAACCATTTTTTTAAATTATAATTTACCTCTCTATAACATCTTTTTACCTATAATAGCAGCATCCATATTTATAGCAGAATGTTTTTTTTTTAAAATTACTCCTCTATAATAGCTATATAGAATCTTTAGGATTACTAATTATAATTCTAAAAATATGCACACAATCTTTTTTATTAAATAAAGTTTCTATCTTTGATATGAGATTTGAAGATGTGCACATATATCTTTTCCATTGGACAAATTTCAAGAAGTATTTATGTCACGACCCAAGTTCACCCTCCATGAACATGTTGTGATGGCACCTAGTCCCTACGACTAGGTAAGCCTAACAATGCGGAAGATAAACCCTAATTGCGGAAGAAAGTAAATAAAACTGAACTAGTAAAATAAAAATGGTGTTTAAGGTGCCGCTCGGCACGTACCATAACAATTCTCAAAGCTAACAACATTCCCAAAATCCGGAGACTCACAAATCACAAGCTAAGGGATACATAAGAGGCTCTGACTCAAGAATATCTATACAAAGGAGAAATACTGGAAGAATTATACTTATTACAGAAAAGTTGGAAAGGGACTCCTCGGTCTGCGGACGTAGCAGATATACCTTGAAGTCTTTACCGATACGCCTCCTTCCAAGGCTGACAGAACTGAGCGGGAGTACTTGTATCTGCACAACAAAAATGTGCAAAAGAGTAGCATGAGCACACCACGGCGGTGCCTTGTAAGTATCAAGACTAACCTCGATGGAGTAGTGACGAGGAAAAGTCAAGATACCTGCCAGTCAATAAACAGTATAATCATAGGAATAATGGTAACGACATATGAATATGTAAAGACTACATGAATGGCCAAAAATACTACAATTCACAATAAGAGATAAATACAACGATTAACAGCAAGAATATAATATACGATGATACAAAATGACGGCAGAATCACAATCCAATTTCCTAAGGTCACAACACAGCATGGGAAAAGACAAGTTAACAGCTCATACCCTACAATGATGTTCACAGAAGGTCTTACTCGACTCTTTCCACTATCTCACCAAGTCTCGGATAATCCACAACTCGTAAAAGATCCTGCATCGGCAATCTAACAATTGGTATCTTGTGCCCCATCAATCTCATGGTCATGCTAACAACCAACTGGCTAACTAGGGCCATTCTCACAAATATAAAGGATAAACAAGGGCGTACCTCCACCCTTAGCAAAAATCAGGAGGAATTCACCTCTAGTAGGAGTGGCCAACTACGTGTATTCTTGTGCAAGTGTTTTTAACCAGAATATTATACTAACTAGTAAACATGAAAAGGAGAACGGACCGCACATGCGATGATCCCTCACAACTCCCGAGCAATAAGGCTCGTACAGATAAGCAACCCATAATCACAATAGTAAACAAAATAGGAATGCCTCCACAGGCCGTCACAATGCATTCAATCAACCCCTGACATAGCCCACCTTATTTCGCCACGTGTGCAATTAATAATATAATAAGCACCGCCTTATTCTGTCACACGTGCATAACAATGTTCCCACCTTATTCCGTCACATGCGCAACCCACATATAAGCATATGACATATCCCGCCTTATTACGCCGCATGTGCAAAACATCAATAACAACAATAGCACGACAAAGACCTCGTGCAACCCTTCAACAACAACCGTACGACAGAAACCTCGTGCATCACAGTAGCAACAACCACACGGCAGAAACCTCGTGCATCACAATATCAACAACCGCACGGCATAAACCTCGTGCATCACAATCTCAACAACCGCACGGCAGAAACCTCGTGCATCACAGTCTCCACAACCGCACAGCATAAACCTCGTGCATCACAATCTCAAGTACAACACAATAAATGACAATATATATAGGAACAAAGCAAGAGAATCAACTCATAGAAATTCCGTTCACCAAAAGACGGTACAACTAACTCACAAGGAATAACCGTAATGGGGAAATACTAAACGCAATAAGAACAACTCAACAAGGGAGAAAATACTACGAAGCAACAATTTCATAATACATGATTCAACAACGAGGGATTTAACATAAGTCACATAATCTCAAATAAGGAATATCAACTAAGCATAGGATATCTAACTTCTTTTCAATTAGGGCCAATTAATTATGTGAGATAGAAATAATGATTTCCAATTTAAAACAACCAGTTAGGAAAGATAATGTGGCTATATAAGGGTAAATGTCTTCAGTTAAACGAGTAAAAGTCAATTTGGCAACAAGAATAAACCAAAAGGGAAAATAAATTCCAAGTAAGTCATGTAGAAGTGAAACTAGTAACAGGAAACTCAATCGTATCAAGAACAACTCCATATTCGATGATTGCAAGGATCTAAGAACCTAAAAGGGCAATTTTCCACAAATAAATCCGAGCACGCACTCGTCACCTCGCGTACAAGGAATACAATCATCAAAGAAGACTTAAATCCTAAGGGGAAGTCCCCCACACAAGGTTAGGCAAGATACTTACCTCGAACCGGCTAAAATCAACTAGCAACTACGTTCTTGCCACGAATACTCGACTCCAAATAGCCCAAATCTATTCAATTAAATCACACATTGTAAATAACATCTCAAGCAGCTGATTCTACTATTTAAATCAAAGCTAAAGCGCGAAATTAGGCAAAATGACCAAAATACCCCTCCATTCAACGCCTCGGAATCAAATTATTTTCACATTTTTTAGAACCCTCGTACTCTCACGAGTCTAACCATATAAAAATGTCCCAAAATGGAGATCATATGCCCCCTCAGAACTCCATAGTTAGGTCTAAGAAGTTTTACCCACTTCCATTAAAAAAAAATACGAAATTAAAGGGTGAAATTAAGAGGAGATTAATGGAATTTGGTCTAAATCGAGTGAGAATTACTTACCCAAGTTACCCAGGTGAAAATCCCTTCAAAAATCGCCAAAATCCGAGCTCTAGAAGTCAAAATGTGATAAAAATGGTGAAACCCTCGAAATTAGAGTTTAATCTGTCTGTCCAGAAAATTGGTCATCGCGAATGAGGAAGAAGTATCGTGTTCGCGAAGAAGGAAAAGTGAAGGTATTCAATTACTCATCGCGAACGCGACAGGGCATACGCGAACACGAAGAAGAAGAATTTGGAGGCCCAAGGACTGCCCTACGCGAATGCGTTAATATGTACGCGAAGGGTTAGGCAGTACAACTACGCGAACGCAGGAAGCTATACGCGAACGCGTTGAAGGGAGAGACAGAGCATCGCGAATGCGAGGCTCTAAACGCGAATGCGAAGAAGTGATTTCCAGGTGGCCAAGATAAGCCTTCGCGAACGCGATGGCCCAATCGCGGACGCAAAGAAGGAGTACCAGAAGCAGCAACAGCAGTTCAAAAATAGGAGGAAATGACCCGTTGAGCACCCGAAACACACCCGAGGCCCCCGGGACCTCAACCAAGCCTACGAACATATCCCATAACCTCATTCAGACTTGTACCAATCCTTAAATCACCTAAAACAATGCCGGAAACACGAATTAAGCTAAGATTCAAGCCTAAGAACTTCAAATTCCAACCAAACACACTTTTGATCAAAAACCTAACCAAACCTTGCCCGAATGACCAGAAATTTTGCACATACATCCCAAATGACATAGTGGAGCTACAAAAACTTTCGTAATTCCAATCCGACCCTCGGATAAAAAACTCACTATCGGACCGGAAACTTCAAAAATTCAAACTTCGGCATTTCAAGCCTAAATGAGCTACGGATCCCCAAAACACATTCCGAACACGCTCCCAACCCCGAAATCAACCAACGGAGCTAACGGAACCATCGAATTCTCATTCCGAGGTCGTCTTCATACTATTCCGAACACGGACCATTTTTCAACTCTTAAGCTATCATCTAGGGACTAAATGTCCCAAAGCACTCCGAATCCTAACACCGAACGTCCCGGCAATCCAAAATAGCAGCAATGAACTTAGGGGAAGCAGTTAATGGGGAAATGGGGCGTAAATTCAAAAAATGATCGGTCGGGTCGTTACATCCTCCCACACTTAAACATTCGTTCGTCCTCGAACGAGCATAGAGAACATACCTGAAGTCTTCAAATCACTGAGTGCGCACTTCCAACATACACCCGCGGGTGATCCCACGTCACCCTAATCCTCTTAAGCTGATGACACCATCTCAACTTAAATTTAACCTTTCTAGCAATACCAATAGGCCTTCAAGCTAGAATTTCTCACCTTCCATCGGTTTCTAAAAGACCCAATCCTAAATCCATATCCGGTACCAGCCCCAACCAACTATTTCAATACAAGACAACATACACATGATACAACCACACAACATGACACATCATATATAGGCCCACAATAACATTTCTGACAGCAAAACTTGCCTGAGATCAAATCCGTACCGGCCATAAGCCTCATATTCAACAGGAACTCTTTTCAAACCTCCACAACACTGGCATTGATACAATAACCACGAAAACCGCCTAATAAACACCTGAATAACCAAATCTCATCCAAAACACCAACGGGTACACACCCTACAAGCTAAACTCAAGAAGCATATGACGAAAATGAATGAATATTGGAAAAGAAAATACATTAGGGAATTAACAAACAAATTGAATAGCATAAATTCTTCTAAAACACAAATCTACAAGACACCTAACAAGAGATAATGGAAGCATATAAAAGACTCACAAGGATCTCATACTGATATAACTCTCAACGCGATATACAGCCCGGTCTTAACATATCAAATTACCTAAAAATCACGAGGGTCCCGCCGTCCACACTGGATCACAAGTAGGGTACACATCAACCCATCTAGAGACTCTCACTAGACCAATTATGTCTACAAATTTCAACACAGACTGGCTCCCACACCGGGGGAGCATAGAAATCACAACTCGTAACCAAGAATACTCAGTGATCACATCAACCTACTGAAACGGACAACATGAATTATGACTAGCCTCATAACTCTCGACAACAGATAGAAATGGACGATAGACACGGCTATCACTCATAAACCTACCAACGGAATAATCACATAAACATAGTGCAAATCATGAAATGCGCCCATACTGGGATCAACAAATAAGGGAGCTCACCCCAATAAGCAGAGCTGTGATGGACTACGGATAATACTCCTCAATAATTAAACTGAATCCGTACCTGAATGACATTCAACTGGCGCACCGACCTTAAGCCTACCATATGAAGCACATCAACGGGCCGGGGCTCCCCTTCTCGGGCGCCCTCTACCAGTCTGAATACCTCGCTGGGATGCACCGGTCTGAAGTCGGGGAAAATCTCTCATCATGTGTCTTGTATCTCCACACTCAAAGTACCCTCTCTACTGACGAGGCGGGGGGAACTGTGCGGTACGGGTACTCCGAGACCCATGAACACCTGAGTCACCATGCTGAGTCTGAAGTGCGAACTGAACTGGCTGATCTGCAAAACCTCTACCATGACGCACCCTGCCTCCAAAATAAGGACCTGTATATCTCCTCGGTCTATGAGGACTCTTCGCCTCCTCCAACCCCCCTCCTGATATCGTCTGCTCCCTCTCTCATGACCCTGCCTGCCCTCTCTCTCTCTCTCTAGCATGTATACCCTCTATCTTCCTAGCAATGTTTACCACCTGCTGATATGGAATATCCATCTCCAACTCACGGGCCATGCTGGACCTGATGCTAGGAATAAGCCCCTCAATGAACTGGCGAACCTTCTCGCGAACAGTAGAAACCAAGGTTGATGCATGTCTAGCCAAACTGGTGTAGGAGACAGCATACTCCGAGACGGTCATAACACCCTGGCACAAATGCTCAAACTCCGCGCACCATGCATCCCTGAGGATCTAAGGAACAAACTCTCTCCGAAACATATCTGAAAACTAAGTCCAAGTCAGTGAAGTTGCCTCGTCTGGACTGTCTAACTCATAGGTGCGCCACCAATCATAGGCGGCTCCTCGAAGCTGAAAAGTAGTGAAAGAAATCCCGCTCGATCAAGAGATACCCATAATACAGAGAATACGGTAACAATCATCAAGAAACCCCAAGGCATTGTATTATGCTAATCCACTGAACACCGGAGGATCATACTTCTTGAACCTCTCTAGTCTCTTCTACTCCTGCTCGGAAGCCGCTGTCATGCCCTCGGGCTGAACTGGTGCCGCAGGCGGCACAGGAATAATCTCTGGGACTGCTCATCATACGCTCGCTGCTCCAGAGCGAGGGCGGCGGGAGTCTGTGCTCCTCCCCGGCCTGGGATGTGACTGAAGCAAGGGGAAGCAATCATGCCTGAGCCAAAGTGGTGTATATACTCATGAACTATGCTAAAGTCTCCTGAATAGCTGGGGTAGTAGTAGCAGCGGGCGTGTCAGGTGCCTGGACTCTGTCTGGATCTACTGGTGGTACCTCGACGGCAGCTCGCCCAGGTACTCTCGTTGCACCACGTGCGCGTCCTCGAACTCTACCCCGGCCCCGACCTCCGACGGCTGCAGCAGGGGGCGCGGGCGCCTGATCACCTCGGGTAGTACGTGTCCTCACCATCTGTGAGAGAGTAGAAGACAGAGGTTTAGGATTGTGGATGTCAAAAATCTCGCACGACAGGGAAATCAAATGAAGTGAAATTTTCCTAACAGTTACATAGCCTCTCACAGATAAGTACAGACGTCTCTGTACCGATGCACGAGACTCTAATAAACCGGCTTGTAATTTGTGACTCCTATGAACCTAGAGCTCTGATACCAACTTGTCACGACCCCAGTTCACCCTCCATGAACATATCGTGATGGCACCTAGTCCCTACGACTAAGTAAGCCTAACAATGCGGAAGATAAACCCTAATTGCGGAAGAAAGTAAATAAAAGTGAACTAGTAAAATAAAAATGGTGTTTAAGGTGCCGCTCGGCACATACCATAACAATTCTCGAAGCTAACAACATTTCCCAAAACCCGGAAACTCACAAATCACAAGCTAAGGGGATACATAAGAGGCTCTGACTCAAGAATATCTATACAAAGGAGAAATACTGTAAGAACTATACTTATTACAGAAAAGCTGGAAAGGGACTCCTCGGTCTACGGACGTAGCAGATATACCTTGAAGTCTCTACCGATACGCCTCCTTCCAAGGCTGACAGAACTGAGCGGGAGTACTTGTATCTACACAACACAAATGTGCAGAAGAGTAGCATGAGCACACCACGGCGGTGCCCGGTAAGTATCAAGACTAACCTCGATGGAGTAGTGACGAGGAACAGTCAAGACACCTACCGGTCAATAAACAGTATAATCATAGGAATAACGGTAACGACATATGAATATATAAAGACTACATGAATGGCCAAAAATACTACAATTCACAATAAGAGATAAATACAATGATTAACAGCAAAAATATAATATACGATGATACAAAACGACGGCAGAATCACAATCCAATTTCCTAAGGTCACAACACAGCATGGGGAAAGACAAGTTAACAACTCATATCCTACAATGATGTCACAAAAGGTCTTACTCGACTCTTTCCACTATCTCACCAAGTCTCGGATAATCTACAACTCGTAAAAGAACCTGCATCGGCAATTTAACAATTGGCATCATGTGCCCCATCAATATCATGGTCATGCTGACAACCAACTGGCTAACTAGGGCCACTCTCACAAATATAAAAGATAAACGAGGGCGTACATCCACCTTTAGCAAAATCAGGAGGAATTCACCTCTAGTAGGAGTGGCCAACTACGTGTATGCTTGTGCAAGTATTTTTAACCAGAATATTATACTAACTAGTAAACATGAAAAGGAGAACGGACCGCACGTGCGATGATCCCTCACAACTCCCGAGCAATAAGGCTCGTACATATAAGCAACCCATAATCACAATAGTAAACAAAATAGGAATGCCTCCACAGGCCGTCACAATTCATTCAATCAACCACTGACATAGCCCACCTTATTTCGCCACGTGTGCAATTAATAATATAATAAGCACCGCCGTATTCAGCCACACGTGCATAACAATGATACCACCTTTTTCCGCCACATGCGCAACCCACATATAAGCATATGACATATCCCGCCGTATTATGCCGTATGTGCAAAACATCAATAACAACAATAGCATGGCAAAGACCTCGTGCAACCCTTCAATAACAACCGCACGGCAGAAACCTCGTGCATCACAGTAGCAATAACCGCACGGCAAAAACCTCGTGCATCACAATATCAACAACTGCACGGAAGAAACCTCGTGCATCACAATCTCAACAACCACACAGCTGAAACCTCGTGCATCACAGTCTCCACAACCGCACGACATAAACCTCGTGCATCACAATCTCAAGTACAACACAATAAATGAAAATATATATACAGGAACAAAGCAAGAGAATCAACTCAAGGAAATTCCGTTCACCAAAAGACGGTACAACTAACTCACAAGGAATAACCGTAATGGGAAAATACTAAACGCAATAAGAACAACTCAACAAGGGAGAAAATACTGCGAACCAACGATTTCATAATACGTAATTCAACAACGAGGGAGTTAACATAAGTCACATAATCTCAAATAAGGAATATCAACTAAGCATAGGATATCTAACTTCTTTTCAATTAGGGCCAATTAATTGCGTGAGAGATAGAAATAATGATTTCCAATTTAAGACAAGCAGTTAGAAAGATAACGTGGCTATATAAGGGTAAATATCTTTAGTTAAACGAGTAAAAGTCAATTTGGCAACAAGAATAAACCAAAAGGGCAAATAAATTCCAAGTAAGTCATGTAGAAGTGAAACTAGTAACAGGAAACTCAATCGTATCAAGAACAACTCCATATTCGATGATTGCAAGGATCTAAGAACCTAAAAGGGAAATTTTCCACAAATAAATCCGAGCACGCACTCGTCACCTCGCGTACAAGGAATACAATCAGCAAAGAAGACTCAAATCCTAAGGTGAAGTCCCCCACACAAGGTTAGGCAAGATACTTACCTCGAACCGGCTAAAATCAACTAGCAACCACGTTCTTGCCACGAGTATTCGACTAGAAATGGCCCAAATCTATTCAATTAAATCACACATTGTAAATAACATCTCAAGCAGTTGATTCTACTATTTAATTCAAAGCTAAAGCGCAAAATTAGGCAAAATAACCAAAATGCCCCTCCAGCCAATGCCTCGAAATCAAATAATTTTCACATTTTTTAGAATTCTCGTACTCTCACGAGTCTAACCATATAAAAATGTCCCAAAACGGAGGTCATATGCCCCCTCAAAACCCCATAGTTAGGTCTAAGAAGTTTTACCCACTTCCATTCAAAAAATAAAATACAAAATTAAAGGGTGAAATTAAGAGGAGATTCATGAAATTTGGTCTAAATCGAGTGAGAATTATTTATCCAAGTTTCCCAGGTAAAAATCCCTTCAAAAATTGCCAAAATCCGAGCTCTAGAAGTCAAAATGTGATAAAAATGGTGAAACCCTCGAAATTAGAATTTAATCTGTCTGTCCAGAAAATTGGTCATCGCGAACGCGGAAGAAGTATCGCGTTCGCGAAGAAGGAAAAGTGAAGGTATTCAATTACTCATCGCGAACGCGACAGGGCATACGCGAACTCGAAGAAGAAGAATTTTGAGGCCCAAGGACTGCCCTACACGAACCCGTTAATATGTACGCGAACGCGAAGGGTTTGGCAGTACAACTATGCGAACGCGGGAATCTATATGCGAACGCGGTGAAGGGAGAGACAGAGCATCGCGAACGCGAGGATCTAAACGCGAACACGAAGAAGAGATTTCCAGGTGGCCAAGATAATCCTTTGTGAATGCGATGGCCCAATCGCGAACGCGAAGAAGGAGTACCAGAAGCAGCAACATCAGTTCAAAAATAAGAGGAAATGACCCGTTGAGCACCCGAAACACACCCGAGGCCCCTGGGATCTCAATCAAGCCTACGAACATATCCCATAACCTCATTCAAACTTGTACCAATCCTTAAATCACCTAAAACAACGCCGGAAACACGAATTAAGCTAAGATTCAAGCCTAAGAACTTCAAATTCCAACCAAACACACTTTCGATCAAAAACCTAACCAAACCTCACTCGAATGACCTGAAATTTTGCACACACATCCCAAATAACGTGTCAGAGCTACAACAACTTCGAGAATTCCAATCCGACCCTCGGATCAAAAACTCACTATCGGACCGGAAACTTAAAAAATTCAAACTTCGGCATTTCAAGCCTAAATGAGCTACGAATCCCCAAAACATATTCCGAACATGCTCCCAACCCCGAAATCACCTAACGGAGCTAACGGAAACATCATATTCCCATTCTGAGGTCGTCTTCACACTGTTCCGAACATGGATCATTTTTCAACTCTTAAGCTCTCATCTAGGGACTAAGTGTCCCAAAGCACTCCGAATCCTAACACCGAACGTCCCAGCAAATCAAAATAGCAGCAATGAACTTAGGGGAAGCAATTAATGGGGAAATAGGGCGTAAATTCCAAAAACGATCGGTCGGGTCGTTACAATTTATGTAGAAAATTTAATTGCTAAGCTCATAGATTGTCTTCAAGGGAAAGCTATTAGATACCTTTTTTGATAAAAACTTGAATACGAATCTTTGGCAATTCAAGTGTTATATCGCTAATAATAAAATAAAATCTACGAAACAAGCTATAATTACAAAGTTCTTCCATCAATCTTGAAATAATTTATTTTTCTAGGTAGCTTTAAGATGTTTGACTTATAGTTTAATTCTTTATGTATATGTTTTGTTATGAATTTATTAATAGTGTATTACCTTTCTTCAATATTTAATTTATAAAATATGCATATCTGTTTGAGATTTTAATATGAATAGTTTTTTTATCTTTTATATGTAATATTAGAAAAGAAAAAATAACTGATTTATGGATAATTTTTATATATAACAGCCAAAAAATATTTAAACGTCAAATTTTTATTATAGGTGTATGACAGTCATCACTATAAAAGTCAAAAAATATCGAAACTGTATTGTCCAAAATATGTCCTAGAATATTTAGGGTAATATGGCATTAAGGAAAGAATCGGCCGAGGTCGACCAGGAAGCAGCAAGATTCGTGATCGACATGTTAACAATGACCAAGGTCGAGCACCGTTGACAGAATATTAACGACTAGTTTTTGAAATAGGGTATTAAAGAAAATATTCTCTTAACTTGTACTATTAACGTTTGCTAGAGACTTGTCTTATATAAGTAGAAAATAAAACAAAAGGATAGGGCATGTGAGATTCACTAGATAAGAACACTTTTCAGAAGAAGATTCTGAGATTCACTGGATAAGAACACTTTTCAGAAGAAGATTCTTTTTTTCTGTAGCAAAGATACAAACTTTATCTTTTAATCAACATTCTTGCTTATATTATTCTACACTTTTCCATCATATCCGAGAATAGTTCGAACATTCTAGGATTTATCTGTCACGCATCATTGTCAGGATGTACAATCATCTAACTCATTTATTATTGGGTGAATCATTCCTTCTATTTACTTAAATGTCATTTGTTTTTATTTATTGCTAGTTTTTCATCATTTATTACCCATGCTTTTGGAATATTTAATGCATGATATTATTAGCCCCTACTGAATCAACTCCACATTATCTGTATATTCAAGATCCACATTTAGAAATATTGTTATTAACTAGGTTTAATCCATCATTATACAAATATAAAGGTTTAACCGAAAGTTTTACTTTTTGGTCAAACAATTTAGCGCCGTCGTGGGGATTTCCTAATTAAATTTTTAGTTTCCTCTAGATTTACAACTAACACGGATTGCTAATGTAAACACAAAAAAAAAAACAAGATTCTCCATTCTTGCGTACACATATCTAACATGGCAGGTAATAGAGAAGAAAGAGTAAGAATAATGAGCGACCCCCCAACCAACCTCATTAGTGTCATCAATGAGAGATCTCTAAAGCAGTGGACGAGGACGCAACGCCCAATGCCTCCCCCAAGTGAGGCGGGTCACCTCCTCTTCACTGTAGTATCACAAAATCTCTTGGTAAGGGAGCCTCCACACCCGCGATGGAGGAGACGCCACCAGCAGTAAAAACGTTCCTTGAGGCCTGGCTAACTGATACGCTAAACATCATCCTTCATACGCCCATTTGGGACGCAGCTACAGAAAGCGCAAGGACTTGCGTTATACGATCAATAGACGAGCGACATCATCGACTTCATCCTCCTCCTACAATGATAGGTATTACTCACAATGTTGCTAGCAATGCAGGTGACCACACTCTCACGGTCATTCTTAAAAAGATGAAGGAAATGAAAAATGAGAATAGAGTACTTCGAGACCAAATGAGAGAACACCAAGAAAGGGTCAATAAAATACTAGGCGCTCCTAAGCTCATGCCGAAGAGAAATGCCGGTCTGTTCGTCGAGCAGCCATACAGTGACGATGATGCCCCTCATGCCATACTAAAAACCTTTAAAATGCCATCTTACCTAGAAATATATGACGGTACGACCAACCCCGAAGACCATGTGACTCACTACGTCATGGCCGTGAAAGGAAATGACCTCGCCAAGGAACAAGTATCATTTATTTTATTGAAAATTTTCGGCGAGACCCTCAGTGGAGGAGCATTAACATGGTATTCACAGCTGCACACATGTTCTATTGCAACATTCAAAGAAATGGCCGACAAGTTCGTAACAGCCCATGCTGGGGCCAAGAAGGCAGAGGCGACAATAAACGATATATTCTCCATCAAACAGACGCCAGGAGAGGGATTGAGGAACTTTCTCGCCCAATTCAACCGAGTAAGAATGACCTTACCAAATGTATCGGAAGGGATAACCGCCGTAGCTTTCTAGAACGAGTTGAGCAGAAATGGTTCGAGGGCAACAAGAAAGTTATTAAGTCAGCTTATAAAGTACCCCCCCCCCCAACAACTTGGGATGAAATACACAACGCATATTGTGCTGATGTTCGAGCAGACGAGGATGACCTCAATGGTACGACTCATCACCTGATCTTTGTACAAGCCGAACCCAGAAAAGATCGAAGAAATGACAGCAAGAGGGACCTTGCAGCTCCACGACTCAATAGGGAGTGATATCTACCATATGCACCGCCATTGCGTCCTCTTACCGCCATGAAGAGGGGCCATCCCGATCAAGAGTAGGGACTCACCGGAATGAAAGATGTATACCCCTATTATCCACTTATAATTTTTGTGTGTCACCTACAGAAATAGTCTACGCCTTGGAGAAGCTCGGAACTAAGGTGAATTGGCCGCAAAAGATGAGGTCAGACCCAAATACTAGAAAGTCAGATGCCCTTTACGAGTTCCACCAAAAGCAAGGACACAAAATCGAGGATTGTATCATCTTAAGACATGATGTCATAAATATGCTATGAAAGGACACCTCAAAGAGTTGCCGAGAGACCGAGGAAGGACCAATTTTGCTAGACGTGAACAACACCAAGGACTATCGAAACTTCCCTCATCAACCCGCACCATCCACATGATCATTGGCGGCAATGACGATGATTCTATCAACAGTGTAAGATTTACCATAACCCACAAGCTCAAACGGTCAATCACCATGAACGGTATGATGAACTCGAAGAAAGTATCATCTTCGATAAGTCAGATACCAACGGTTTGGCTTTCCCTTACTATGATGCCCTTGTTATCACTTTACGAATTTTAGATACCGATGTGAGACGCATCATGGTAGACGATGGAAGTGGCGTGTGCATTATTCACTCTCGAGTACTTACACAAATCAAACTCGAGGATAGGATAGCACCGAGTTGCAGCACACTAATGGGTTTTAACAATGCAGTTGAGCGAACATCCGGCAAGATCACACTCCCCATCCTAACCGGTGGCATCACTCTGGAAACCATATTCCATATCATGGACCAAGACATAACATATAACGCTATAATATGGCGACCATGGATACATACCATGAACCATCCTCTCTAGCTTGTACCAAGTCATTAAATTCCCAATTCCATGGGGAATATTCAGTATACGAGGGGACCAACTCACATCCCAAGAATGCTACCGCATCGCTCTAGACTGTGCGATCACTCAACAAACAAAGGACAAAGAAAAAGAGACATAACAATCAACAGGGTCGAGGTCGAACGAGTACGCCATCAAAGATCCCGATACAGTCACCGCGAAATCAACCATAGAAGACCTCGACCCCATCCAATTAGATGACAATGACCACAGCAAGAAAGCTTACATCAGCTGCAAGCTCCAAGAATCAAGTAAATTTTTATCAATTCTTAACTACTAACGCGGACTTGTTTGCTTTTAGCCATGTAGATATTCCAGGTATCCCGAAGTAAATCGCCACACATAAGCTGAACGTCGACCCATTCCACCACCGGTGAGGCAAGTTAGACGTAAGTTCAACTCCATAATTAATGATGCAGTACACGAAAAGGTCTAAAAGTTATTGGAAAATGGCTCTGTTATGGAGTCGAAATATCCCCCATAGGTGGCCAAGATAGCCATGGTGAAAAAGAAGAATGGTAAATGGAGGATGTGCGTAGATTTCATAGATTTGAACAAAGCCTTCCCCAAAAATTCATTCCCCTTACCTCATATCGACAAACTCATCATCGTAACGGCCGAGCATGAACTACTGAGCTTCTTGAATGCCTACTCAGGCTATAATCAAATCCTCATGGAAGAAGAGGATCAGGAGAAAACCACTTTCATTACTTATCAAAGGACGTACTGCTATAGGGTCATGCCTTTCAGGCTGAAAAATGCAAGGGAATCTTACCAAAGGCTAGTGACGAGGATGTTCAAAGACAACTCGGTAAAATGATGGAAGTCTGCATAGACGACATGTTGGTCAAATCCAAAAGAAAATAAGATCACATCGACTACTTGAGGGAAACCTTCAACATACTTAGGCAATACGAAATAAAACTAAACCCCGAAAAGTATGCATTGCCTCAGGAAAATTCTTAGGCTTCCTAGTGTCACAATGAGGTATCTAGGTCAACCTCGACCAAACCAAAGCCATCGAAGGGATACCTGTTGTCCCAAGTAAAGGTTATTTTTGAAGACTGACAAAGGAACTCATGATGAACCAGGTCCATCCAGTGGTCCATCCCTCAGGTGCACAAAAACGGGTAGATTTGAGCATGTGGGTTGCACATGAAGGAGATAAGCTTAACTTGGTGTATTTAATATCTCCTGATCGAAAAGGTTGCATAATTGATAAGGAGAAGGACTCCTTAATCAAAGATAACACTATCCAAGATAGGGAAGGAGTTAGAAGTTGAAATCAACTAGAACTCTTCCACCAAGGAAGAGTTGCATCAGAACTCTAGTTATTTCTTCATCTACTAACTTTATAAATTGCAGGATGTTCTCACATTAAA
>MU769930.1:102449-148456 GCA_026770625.1 Nicotiana glauca | reverse complement strand
ATAACAACTGATAAGGAGAACACAGGAAGCTTCTACACACGAAAAGCAATACACTCAGTCCATACTCCGTTGCGGCGCGCAACTCGATCCTCAACATATATCTCCGTTGTGGAGTGCAACCCGATCCTCAACAATCAATACCGTTGCGGCGTGCAACCAGATCCTCAATATTCATCAACACCGTTGCAGCGTGCAACCCGATCCTCAACATTTAATCGATATCGTTGCGGCGTGCAACCGGATCCTCAATATTCAATACCAAGAACTCACCCAAACAACGACCGCAACTCAAGTGCGAGGGGAGTAACAACAGTCACAAGAAAATCCCGGCAAGGGAATACAATTACAATTCAATCATCCCGGCAAGGGAGAATACAATAAATACTTATGTCCCGGCAAGGAACTAATCGCTACATGTTCCACTTTTAATCATCCGTCTCTCGGGTAGCAATTTATAGTCCGAGCCAATGCTTCAAAAGCCAAACCAAATCACAATATATTATGCTTACCAATCCAAGCAAGAAAGATGTACCATTAAATCCGAAACCAACACATATAAGACTCACGGTCATGCTAGACTCCGGTGCATAGATAACCGTCACCATGCCTATACACCGACTTCACATAGCAGGTAACAAATAATATCCTAATCCTATTCCCCTCAAGCCAAAGTTAGAAGAACACTTACCTCAAATGCTCCAAAAATCCACTCAAGCCTCTAGAATAGCTTTACCCCTCGAATTCACCACAAGACCGCTCGAATGTAGTCACAAATTAGTTGAATGTATCAACAAATGCTAATTGAATCAACTTGAATGCATAAAAATGAATTTCCCAAATTTTTACTCAAAAATTCCCAAAACGCCCCCAGGCCCACGTGGTCAAAACCCGAAATTCGAACCAAAACCCGATCACCCGTCACTCCACGAGTTCATATCTATGACTTGTTTTGAAATCGGACCCCAAATTGAGGTCCAAATCCCCAATTTTAAGAAAACCTAGGTTCTACCCAAAATTCCCATTTTTACCCATGAAAAAACTTGATTTTAAGATGAAAACATGATAAATGATGTTAAAGATTGAAGAAATTGAGTAAAAGTTGACTTACAAATGATTTGGATGAGAGGGAGTTCGTGAAAAATCGCCAATGGGTGTTTGGGTTTTGAAAATATGAAAAATGAAGCTTCAAAATCATCTAAGTATGAATATACAGGTCTCTGATGTCGCATTTGCGAACAGGGGTTCGCAATTGCGAACCCCGACCAAATATGGGAATTGCGAGAAATCAGTTCACATTTGCAAACTATGGCCAACCCTGGGGTTTTCGCATTTACGACCAATAACTTCGCATTTGCGAACAACCCAGTTCCGATTTTGCGAGGAAAAGATCGCATTTGCGATCCAAGCCCAAGTCGCCAGACTTCGCATTTGCGGCCAAAGTCTCGCATTTGCGAAACTAGGCAGGCCTGGGAACTTTCTTATTTATGAGCCAGACCATCGCATTTGCGATAGTGCTCGAGTTTCCCAGACTTTGCAATTGCAAAGAAATGCTCGCAATTGCGAGTCCTCCCTTCGCATTTGCGAAGATCACAGAAGAAGAACACCAGAATTTTTCCAAAAAAAATGAGAAATGCAATCCGACACCTATCCAAAACTCACCCGAGCCCTCGGGGCCCAAACCAAACATGCACACAATCTCAAAAATATTCTACGGACTTTCTCGCGCGATCAAATTGCCAAAATAATATCATTTACATAGAATCAAGCCTCAAAACACATAATTTTTCTTTCAACTTTCATAAACTTCAAATTTCCCATTTTTAGTCCGAAACACGTCAAACGACATTCGATTTGGACCAAATTTCACAGAAAGCGCTTAACGCATATTTATGGCTTGTACCGGGCGTCGGAACCAAAATACGAGCCCGATACCTATATTTTCTAACTCATTTTCATTTCCATTTTTCCTTAATAATTCCAAAAAACAATTTAACAGAAAATTCTTTTACTCGGGTTCTGGACCTCGAATTTCGACTCCGGGCACATGCCCGAGTCCCATATTTTTCTACGGACCTCCCGGGACCGTCACATCACGGGTCCGGGTCCGTTTACGTAAAATGTTGACCAAAGTCAACTATATCAATATTAATATCAAAATTCTTCAAATTTTTCACATATTTTAACATAAAATTTTTTCGGCTTCACGGCCGGACTGTGCACGCAAATCGAGGTAACTAAAAGCGAGGTTTCCAAGGCCTCGGAAGCGTGAAAAAAGGTTGAAATACGATGATGACCATTTGGGTTGTCACATCACTTGATGCTCTTTGGCGAATATCTTCGCTTAGAACCAAGTCTCTAATATCACTCAATTTGAATTTGGTACTTCCTGATGAACTGCTAACTGCAGTTACTGTTCTAGGCCAACTCTCCGGTAGAGATGATAGTAGAATCAACGCCCTGATTTCATCATCAATTGTTATATCAACAGAACGCAACTGAGTTAATATTGTATTAAACTCATTGATATGTTCCGTGACTGATCCACTTTCTATCATCTTTAAGTTGAACAATCGATGCATTAAATAGACTTTATTTGAAGCAGATGGATTCTCGTACATATTTGATAACGCCTTCATCAGGCCTGTAGTGGTCTTCTCGTTAATGATGTTAAACGCCACATTTCGTGTTAGCGTCAAACGAATCACACCAAGAGCTTGGCGATCTAATAGATCCCGATATGCTTTGGCCATAGTCTTCGGTTTTACCTCGGTCAGAGGCAAGTGTAATTTTTTCTGGTACAAATAACACTCTATTTGCATTTTCCAGAATCCAAAATCTTTTCCATTTAACTTGTTAATATTAACCTTCCCTTCTCCCGATGCCATTTTTCACAAAAATTAATTTATTTGACTAATGACGATGATCAATAGTATCGCACTATCTTTGTGAATAGTATCTGCACCAATACTGTACTTTTCTACCAAAAATACAATGTCTGTGCTCTGATACCAGTTGTTGGGAAGCGTGCCAAGCTAATTGAAGGGAAAAAATATTTAGGAGAGAAGCAATAAATTGCATAAGACAAGACAAGATTTACGTGGTTCGGCAATTTTTGCCTACTCCACGGCCACACAAAGAATAACTCTTTATTAACTGAAGAGAGAAATAAGAAGTTTTTGGGATGTTCTACAAATAAAAATGTAGAGCCCTATTTATAGGCATTTGAATGCCATGCCAAGGTAAGCGCTTACATCATAAGAATGCTGATGTAAGCACTTACATCATAGGAATGCTGAGGTAAGCGCTTACATCACAAGAATGTCGATGTAAGCGCTTACATCATATTTCATCTCTTTTTGATTTTTCTTTCTTTTGTCTATTTTCATATACAACAATAGATTTATTCCTATCAAAAAGTAGAGTTGCTTTTTTAATCGGAATCAAGGAAGGGGCTGCCCTTTTTTTCCTTAGGAGTTTTGGAATTTTTAGGTCTTCCTTTGTGTTTATCTTTGTGTGTAGATATATAAGTGTAGGCATATGGATTAATTGGTGAAGAGATAAGGATTGAGAGTGTAATTGTCTAGGGTAGGTATTATTTATAGTAAGTTGCTAGGAAAGTACATGTGAATTAGATGATGAGAAAGAATCTTTTGCCATGTGATAATTTTCCATTGGCTCTTTTTTTCTTTTCTTGATAATTGCTAAAAAAATCTTCTTCTACTAAATAAGTAAATAAAAAGCAAGGTAAAATTACTACACTCAATAGTTATTTCTCAAAAACCTCTCACTTAAAATTAAACTAAGTTAAATAAAATTATATCCCCTTTTTGTTGAAACTTTTCTTTCTTTGTAAAATGAAAAATAAAACTAATATTTTAAAAAATATGTAACTCTTATTTGTAATTATCAAATTATCTGAAATAAACCTATAAAAAGGGTAAATAAAACTACAATATTAAAATTAAACTTGAAATCTATTTAAATATTAAAAGTGAGTTAAAAAAATTAAATATGGTCAAAAATTAAGTGCTCACAACTGCCCTTCTTTGCTTGAAAACATGAAGAGTTTTCAGGCAAAGACAAAGTGACCCTTGTGACTAATTTTTGACCAAATCTTTATTCAAAAGGAAAAATAAACAAACGAAAGGGTGCAACCGAGTCCTGATTTTGGACAGCCTACATATCCCGGGCTATAAGGAAATCGGGGTGTGTGTAGTTCATGGAGAATAATGGAATGATGAGTTCGAGAGTCGAGTGAGGTTTTGTTGAGGCTCCGGTCCGTGGTCTTTTTATTACATCAAAATAAAAATAAAAAAAGACTAACTAAGCCTATTTGCTACGAGTAACAAGATTCCTATCTATGAGTCTTCTGAAGCTTGATCTTGAGTATTGGTTGGTTCGTCATGCGAACTCTGATCTGAATCTTGATGCTTGTTCGCTGCAGGTGCTGGTTCATTCCTTTTTCAACTTCTTAGATCATTGAGGGACTTGCAAAGCTTGTGACTTTAATCACGTATTGAGCAGTCCACATCTTTTCTCCGCTTCTGCACTTTGAGTTCACTTCTTTTTCGTTTTCATATTTTATTCTGGATTGAGACTCCATCTTTTGGTCGTCTCAAACCCTGTGCCTCGAGGTAAAAATCTACTCAGACACCAAAACAAGCAAATGAACAAACTTTTTCTGCCCTAGTTTTCACTAGGAAAATTTTGTGAGTTATTATAATAAAATTCTAAACTACTTATTTATTAAAAGTAATAAATGTAAGGATTGTGTATCCTTGGAAAAAAGAGATTAGAGAGTGAGGACCCTATATCTAAAATAAATCATTTAGGGATTGGAGACCCAATTGTTCAAAAATCATCAATTAGGGAATGGTGACCCTATGTTGGCATCAACTAGGGAATGGTGAACCTATGTTGGCTGGTTATGCTGGCATCCACTAGGGATTAGAAACCCTATGTTGGCATCAACTAGGGAGTGGTAACCCTATGTTGGCATCATGTTATGCTGGCATCAACTAGGGAGTGACAACCTTATGTTGGCATCAGGTTATGCTAGCATCAACTAGGGAGTAGAGACCTTATATTGGCATCAACTAGGGAGTGGTGTCCCTATGTTGGAAAAGGAGACTAGGGAATTGCGTACTTTATGCTAAAACGAACCAAGAAGGATTTTTTTTTGTTTGAGAAAATCATCCTTTTAAACAAATTGCTCCAATATTTTTTTCCAAAGGCATGAACAAATGAATCTTCTTTCTTTTCAAAAAAAAAAAAAAATCCAGACTTCTTTTTTAATTATCCTAAGAAAAAGATTCATCAGACTAAGATTTTGATCTTAGGAGAAAGTTCATCAGACTAAGTCTTTTTTTTTGGGTATCTTAGGAGAAAGATTCATCAGAGTAAGATGTTTATCCTAGGAGAAAGATTTATCACACTAAGTTTTCTTATGTTAGGAGAATGTTCATCAGGCTAAGACTTCGATCCTAGGAGAAAGTTCATCATACTAGGTCTTTTTTTTTGGTTATCTTAGGAGAAAGATTCATCGGACTAAGATATCTATCCTAGGAGAAAGTTCATCTCACTAGGTCTTTTTTTAGTATCTTTGGAGAAAGATTCATCAGACTAAGAGGTTTATCCTAGGAGAAAGATTTATCAGACTAGGTTTTCTTATCTTAGGAGAAAGTTCATCAGACTAAGACTTCGATCCTAGGAGAAAGTTCATCAGACTAGTCTTTTTTTTGGTTATCTTAGGAGAAAGATTTATCAGACTAAGATGTTTATCCTAGGAGAAAGATTAATCAGACTAGGTTTCTATCCTAGGAGAAAATTCATCATACGAGGTCTTCTATCTTAGGAAAAAGATTCATCAGACTAAGATTTTTATCATAGGAGAAAAATTCATCAAACTAGGTCTTTTATCTTAGAAGAAAGATTCATCAGACTAATATTTTGATCCTAGGAAATAATTCATCAGACTGGGTTCCTTTTTTGTTATCTTAGGAGAAAGGTTTATCAAACTAAGATTTGATCCTAGGAGAAGTTCATTAGACTAGGTCCCTTTTTTTGTTAACTTAGGAGAAAGATTAATGAGACTAAGATTTTTAACCCAGGAGAAAAATTCATCAGACTAGGGTTCATTATCTTAGGAGAAAGATTCATCAGACTAAGATTTTTATTGGGAGAAAAATCCATCAGACTAGGGCTTTTTATCCTGGGAGGCAAAATGTGACGAGCAAATGGAAAAATTTTATGCACACCTGCAAGATAGAAAAAGGCAAAGATTTGAGAAACTTCCCTTTGTCGGCTCTTCTCTTCTTTTCATTTTTTTTCCTTTCTTTTGTACCACTTTCCTTGCACTTCTTTATTTATGCTTCAAACAAAGAAAATTTTGTCACTTTTAAAAGGTGGTGGTCGGTTTGTGGTCTTGAGTCATTGGGAGCTTGGCTTTGTGCCCAATCAGCTTGAATCGGTCTCAAGAGACTTTTGCTCTACATCAACCCTGATTGTTTCACCCCCATTATCATTTGTATTTGTGGCTCAATCAGCCTTGTCCCAACTGGAGATCTTTTCTTAGGTGATCTTTTATGATATTTTGAATGACTTCATTCTTTTTGAGCAATTTGTCTGTAAGAGAGAATCACAATGTCATGACCTAGATTTTCCATCCTCGGGAGTCATGATGGCGCCTACTAGTAAAAGCTAGGCAAGCCAACCATTTGAATTCCTTACCTTTTTCCCATTTAATCCTTTAACAATTAATAGTCAACATTAAATAAATCAGCGGATTTAAGAAATGGGAGACTGAAATATAATATTTTAATAAAGATGCCAACGCCAATCCATACATAAACTACCCCAAGACTTGTGTCACAATTACACAGACTGTCTAGGAATACTACAGATAGAGGTCCGAAAGATTTATCACAACACTGTCTCTGAAATACATAAAAGAAACAAAATAAAAAGGATAGGAGAAGACGCCAAGGCCTGCGGACGCCTGCATGACTACCTCAGAATCTCCGAATGAACTGAAGGCAGTAACCCAAAGCTACGGTCTGTATGCTCCAGTACCGAGATCTGCACACAGTGCAGAGTGTAGTATCAGCACAACCGACCCCATATGCTGGTAAGTGCCTAACCTAACCTCGGCGAAGTAGTGATGAGGCTAGGGCCAGACTAACAAATAAACATGTGCAGATAAATCATATACAACGAAAGATAAAAGCAGGGATGTACAGTTAAAGATGGGAGGGGGAACATGCTGCGGGGAAACATCAAATAATAATAGAAGAACAACAGGTGGATATAAGGAATACCATAACTCAATTATCAATAAGAATCAGGAATCAAACAAGTGCACAACATCACCCTTCGTGCTTTTACTCTCGTCCTCACCATAAGAATCAATATAATCTACACAGCATCACCCTTTGTGATTTTACTCTCGTACTCACCATAAGAATCAATATAATCAGCACGGAATTGTACATCGTGCAACACAGCATCACCCTTCATGCTTTTACACTCTTCCTCATAAAATGATACACAGCATCACCCTTTGCGCTTTAACACTCTCTCACCAGAACAATGCACGACATCACCCTTCGTGATTTAACACTCTTGCTCACCCAAACAACAATCACAAAGCAATAAGGGCAAGGGAATCATCAAATTTACAATTAAATCCCGACAAGGGAACAATAGTACAACAATCATATGCCGGTAAGGGAAACAATATCAAAACAATAACATCCCGGCAAGGGAGATAACATTAACAATAATATCCCGTCAAGGGAAACAATATCATCATCCTCTTTTCTTTCTCACATTTACTTCACAACTCAATTCACAATTTGAGCCAATGCTCTATAAGGTTCAATTGCCAATTATACTTTCTCAAATCACTTTACGACTTGAGCCAACACTCTTCAATGTTCAAATACCAATATTCCTTCCACGAGCATTGCTCAACAATAACAATCATCACATTAAGCATGGACAATACAAACGGAGTCACATTATTCATAACATAAGACTAATGGGCATGCTTGACACCACTGTATAGATACTCGTCACCTTGCCTATACGTCGTACTCAACAATTAACACGTAGAAAATAGGATACGACTCCTTATCCCTCAAGCTAAGACCAAACACTTACCTCGATGCCACGAACTCAATTCATGCCTCAACTACCGCTTTACCTCTTAATTCTACCAGCAATTGCTTGTATCTAGACACAAATTACTTAACTATATCAATAAATGCTAAATGAATCAATTCTAATGCATGGAAATAAGTTTTCTAAAGTTTTTCCCAAAAAATAAAAAATTGACCTCAGGCCCAAATGGTAAAAACCCGAAATTCAAACCAAAACCCGATTATCCATTCACCCACGAATCCAAATATATAATTTGTTTTGAAATCGGACCTCAAATCGAGGTTCAAATCCCCAAAATTTGAAAAACCCTAAGTTCTACCCAAAACACCTAAATTCTCCTATGAAAACCTTTGATTTTGAGTTGAAATCATGAGAAAATATGTTAAAGATAAATAAAAACAAGTTAGAAATGACTAACAATCAATTTGGAAGAATACTTGTCTTTGAAATATCGCCCAAGAGTGTTTAGGTTTTGAAAGGGTTTGAAAAATGGTTTAAATGTGTCTAAGTTATGATTTTGCAGGTTGCAGATGTCGCAATTGCGACCAGGGTTCGCAATTGCGAACCCGTCAGACTGCTAACTTCGCAAATGTGAAGCTTTTGTCACATTTGCGACCCAGCTTATTTCAGGTCACCTTCGCATTTGCGACACAGAAGTCGCAGTTGCGACCAAGGCAGCCCAGGTCGAGTAACGCATTTGCGATGTTTTCTCGCATTTGCGAAGCCTTCAGACCTGTAACATACCAACTAAAAACCTCCAACTTCCTAAGTTCAATCCCACTCTGTGGCCTATCCAAAACTCACCCGAGCCCTTGGGGCTCCAAACCAAACATGCACGCCAACCTAAAAATATCTTACGGCCTTGCTCGTGCAATCAAATCGCCAAAAGAACATCAATAACTATGAATTGAACCCCAAATTCAAGAAATCATCCAAGAACACCCAAAATTCTAATTTCTCAACTTTAACTCCGTTTTATACCAAATCAATCCCGATCTTTACCAAATTTTGCAGATTCAACTAAATTATTATTTCAAACTTATATCGGGCTCCGAAACCAAAATACGGGCCCGATACCATCAAATTCAAACATATTTCATTTCCAAAAACTCATATATATTCTAAAAACAATTTTTTAAAAAAATTTATTTCTCGGGCTTGGGACCTCGGAATTCGATTCCAGGCATACGCCCAAGTCTCATATTTTCCTACGGACCCTTCGGGACTGTTGAATCACGGGTGCGGGTCGATTTACCCAAAATATTGACCAAAGTCAACTCAAGGTCATTTTAACAGCAAAATTTACCATTTTTTACTGATTTCACATAATGGCTTTCCAGGTACACTTCGGAGTGGGCACGTAATTCAAGGTGAGACAAATAGGAGGTTTTTAGGCCTCGAAACACACAATTTATTTCTAAAATAAGTGATGACCATTTGGATCATCACACACAAGATATATTTATTTGCGCCAAGCAGACTGACAAGAGTCTTTTGGGGAAGCCTTTGCCTGAATCCTCAAGGCATGTTGATAGTAACAACTGAGTGTGCTGGCCAAATTTACTTTGTGCAACTGAAAAACTGGTTGTGGATTTTGAAATATTTTCTTACTTGTTTTGATAAGGACCAGATCAGAGTGAAGGGACACAATACATTAACAAAAAATGCCCTTGTCGGGAAGGAAAGAAGGAATAATTTTTTCTTCTTTTTTAATTTTTTTTTAATTTTGCGCTAACTAACCTTAATGATCATGACATGCATTTTGGACTCAACGGCCTGATCTATCAAACTAAACCAATTTTTTCTTTTACCATTCTTATGACCTTTGACGTCGGGCTTGTTCGTGCCGATCCTTTGCATCGGCTTCATGACTCACTTTCTATTAGTGGTTCCCCTAGGGGTTTTCACCAACAAGTCTCTCTCATTTATTTATCTCTGCTTATCATTGCCTTATAGTGCCCGTGAGGGTTTTTACTAGTAAGACTCTCATTTTTCTTTTTCATTATACTTCCCCTTCTTTTTTCTTTTGTGGGAAACTTGACAGTATTCTATATCGTGTGATAGATGTTGCTCATTGCATGCATCTCTTGACATTCTTGAAGGTATATCGGAAGGTCTTTATTTGGAAGGTTTTTGGATATGGTTGGGAAGAAGGGTCAGCATGAAGATTCAAAGTAGACTCAAAATGAGGGGTTGTAGACTTACAACTCTTGAAATTGATTCTTTCAAAAGTGAAATAAAATCTTTGCCCCAGTTTCAGATACTGAGGATTTTTTTTTAGATTTTTGGTTTTTTTATTTGGTAGGACCGAACTGTGTAAGGCTGTATATGTATCCTTTTTAAAGGAGTCATATCAAACGTAGTTCAAACATCTCACTTAACTAATTTTTTTCTCATATTTATTTCTATTTCTTTTTCTTTTTCTTTTTTTCCTTTTTCTTTTTTTTTTCAAAAAAAGTTGCCGCAACTTCTATTTTCTGAGGGCATGGACCTTTGATTGGTCTTTTCTTCTTTTTTTTTTTACTTGAACTTTTTAAGAGCTTCCCCAGTTAGTACTCTTGGGGTATGGACTCTTTTTTTTGGACTTTTCACTCTAAATGTGACGACCCGGCCAGTCGTCTCATGAGTTACCACTCTATTTTTCACCACTTCTGCTTATTTATGCTTTGTATATCCGTGTTATGTGATATCGGGTTAGTCGAATCGAATCTAGAATGGTTTTGGTAAGGTTTGAGACACTTAGTCTCTAAAAGTAGCTTTAGAGTTAGAAAAGTCAACTGAGAGTTGACTTATTGGTAAACAACCTCGGAATGGGGATTTTATAGCTCGGATAGCTTCGTTAGGTGATTTGGCACTTAGGAGTGTGTCTGTAATATTTTTGTGATGTCTGGTGTAGAATTAGGCTGGAATTGACGAAACTTAGTTTTTGGCGATTTTCGACCGGCAATAGAAAATAGGCTATTGGCGTTGGAATGGAATTCTGATAGTTGGAACAAGTTCATAATGTCATTTCAGATATGTCTACAAAATTTCAGGTCAATCAGAGTTGTTTTGGATAGTTTCGGCGTCGTTGGTGGAATTTAGGAATTTCAAAGTTCATAGGCTTGAATTTGATGTGATTTTGGTGTTTTGACATTGTTTTTGGTGTTTCGAAGGCTCGACTAAGTTCGAACGATGTTATGGGACGTGTTGGTATATTTGTTAAGATTTTCGAGGGCCTCGAGTGGATCTCGAAAGGTTAACGGGTCAATTTAGACTAGAAGAAAAACTGCTGCATTTTTTCACAGCAGCATGAACAGTAACTCGGATGAACAATAACTCGGGTGAACAATAACTCAGGTGAACAATACGGAGACGTATGTATTTATCCTTGAAAGGCTGCAGAACCTTTAGGAAAAACTTCACATTCTTTGAATTCTTATCGTGCATCCTTGATTTTGCTTGAAATGTAACTCTTTGGATTTCTTCCACGTGGTCGTATGCGCGCATGAGCGCTCAGTATCAGATGTGCATCGATGGCTTGTGATTCCATGATCAAGGGGCGAGATGTGATCTCTATGTGTTGATGTTGGGTCAGTCTAGAGGACTTGAGACCTGATTTTTGCCTATAGCTTGAGCCCTGAGCTGATGATTGCATGAGCGCATGCTTCTGGAGCTATATGTTCTATTGTGTCCCTATTAAGGGGAGTAATGACTGGATAGCTACGCGATGAGTATGTTAGGACAACGAGATGTATTCATATGATTTGAAAATGATGAGAAGGGTCCGCTGGAGGATGGAAGAACTATTAGGTACGTGGTGTTCATCTTGAATTGAGGTATAGCTCCGAGTTATGGGTGTGTGAAGAATCTTTCATGTTTACTAGTTGGGAGTGAAGTAAATTTCATGCTGCGGTGTGACTTCAGACTCAGGAAGATTAAGTGACTGCATAATGTTTGTAGAAGGTATCAGAAATGCTAGTTTGAGGCATAGCAGGTGGATTATCTCATGCGGAGTTTGAGGTGAACAATAAGTCCGAGGGGATATAGAGTTTTTTCAATTAACAATAATTGAAATGGAATTAATTATTAGATTCCACAGTCGCCACTTGGGATAATTATATGGCGTCCCATGTCACCGATTTATTTTAAATCCCAAATCGAGGAAATTGACTCTTATTATGGTCTGTGAACACAGAAGATCGGGTAAGGAATTCTGTTAACCTGGGAGAAGGTGTTAGGCACTCGCGAGTTCCGTAGTTTTAGCACGGTCGCTCAACTATTAATAATTGACCTAATTATTTGATTTATTAATAGTTTTAAACCTATTGTGCACTTTTACCTTTTAACAAATTTTAATTAATTGATTAACCATTTTCAATATTTATGAAAATTATTTGAACAAGTTGCGATGTTGCACACTCGTTAATTTTTGGCGCATTGTGAATCACGTCACGTGAAACACACCATGATTTACAACATGTTTACTTTTATTGTTATTTGAAGTTATGATCGGGTCACATGAAAATACACCCGAATTAGAATTTACGTATCGTGACCATGCCACATGAAATGTACCCACAATCACGATAATTTATTTAATCGCACCTAATGCAAACTACAAATATTTATAAGTTGATTATTTTTCTAAACTAGTGATTATTGTTGTAAGGTCATGAAGTATGGAATTGTGGAAGAATCGAACTTATTATTTATAGAAAAATAGGCTAGCTGAGAGACAAATTCCAAAAATCTTTTTCTTTAAAAACAGCCTAGAACCCAATTTCCTTAGAAACAAATTGTGCCCAAACAAATTATCCAACCTAATAATATCCCATATTTTATATATTTTTTAAAATAAAACTAATGACATCACATTCTCGTACACAAAATTAGTGAATAAGCCAAAGTTATAGTGATTCAATGGACCATTTTATGGAAAACAAATATAACTAAGATGATGAAGCATTGAAACTAACTAACTACACATAAATGCAAAATTGAAATCAAAACATGTAAACAAAGAGAAATGGAACCAAAGTAGCAGCTCTCATTGTAGTTGATGAAAAAGAAATAGACGAAGGAGTTAAAATATCGGACCTTTGTATTAAATTTGAGCCTAAGTTACAATAAACTCGGAAATTAGACAACACTTGACCGAAACATTTGCCAACGACTTCGGCGCCTCGAACGACCTCAAAACCACCTCTCCAGCAGCCTCGAAGTTTGTTGTAAAACTCGAACTAAACCAAAACGACGAAGCTGAACTCCGACTGATTTTGAGGTTGCTTTCGGTAGTTTTGAGATGGGTTTCAGACTGAAACGGTGGTATTTGGAAGGTTGTCTGGCTGAAATTTTGGTACGAAGGCAGAGGCTGTGGCTCATTTCTTTTAGTGAGAATGGGAAAGAGAGCTCGATCCTAAATGTGCTTTCTACATAATGCAATTGGGTCCACGTCATGAGCAATCACTACCAATTGTGCTTTGTTCTGCTCAATAAGGTACGTAATGTGCTTAAGACCGTATTTCACAATGATGTGTTTCTTTGTTTCAGGGGAGGGCTACTGTTGGTGTTCCACCAATTTGAAGAGGAAAAGCAGAGTTTCTTTTTTAATCGGAATCAAGCCATTTTTTTCTTAGGAGTTTTGGAATTTTTAGGTCTTTCTTTGTTTTTTTCTTTGTGTGTAGATATATAGGTGTAGGTATTGGGATTAATTGGTGGAAGTGATAAGGATTGAAAGTGTAATTGTCTAGGGTAGGTGTTATTTGAATCTAACGGCCGGTGTTATTTGAATTTAACGGCTTGAGAAGACCCATAAAGAAAGGCCGGGCCGGGTACTTCTCCTTTATCCCTTGCCTTGCTTTTTTGCTCAGCCACTCTCTGTTCTTAAGTAAGGGTTCCCCTCTCTCACCCCTTGACCTCTTCTCTCAAAAAAGACGCTGTGCGGGCAAGTCGGTCAAAGTCAGAGCGGGGAGGGAATGTTTATTTACCGAAATTTCAAGTGACATGATTCCTCCTTCAGAAGCTAAAGTTGAAAGATCGAAGTCTCCTTTAGGTTCAGTCAAAGAGATCGAAGCGAAATCATCAATTCAACCATTCAAATGGTCTCCCCTAAGATTGACCTCTTTTCCAAATAAAGCCTCCGGGCGGGGGTTCCCTGAGGGGCTATTACACATATTCCCCCCGGGGGTAGTTACAAGCATAAATCGGTTTATAAAATTACGTAGAGTGATCATAGAAACTATTCGCGAGGTTGCGCACACGTGGGAAAGTTGAAGCTTTCTGAGAATGGAGAACCCCGGACGGCCGTGGAGGCCTGAAAACAAGACATTCCGAAAAAAGGGCTTTCTGTCTACACGCTTTCGAGAATAGAATAGACGAGATGGCTGTGATTGACAAAGTATTGATCGCTTGTCTTATTTACTATTTTCTTAGCGGGTGGTTTATGTCTGGTCCTTTCGGGTCGCCTGACCTGGGCTGATAACGGCTTCCTTTTTTGAATATGAAAAGAGACCAGCCAGCTTTTAGATGAAAGAAAGGAGGCCTTTCCTTGTAGTGCGGGATGTAGGTATACCACTTACGAGAAAGAACCCCAAGTCAGTAAAGTAGTTAACCTAACACAAGTAAGAAGTTCGTCAGTCCTTCCTCCGATGCCTCCCGTTCATTCTTCTTCATTTCATCAAGTAAATTACTTGGAAAGTGCATGTGAATTAGATGATAAGAGAGAATTTTTTGCCATGTGATAATTTTTCATTGGTTCTTTTTTTCTTTTCTTGATAATTACTAAATAAATCTACTTCTACTAAATAAGTAAATAAAAAGCAAGGTAAAATTACTACACTCAATATTTATTTCTCAAAAACCGCTCACTTAAAATTAAACTAAGCTAAATAAAATTATATCCCTTTTTTGTTGAAACTTTTCTTTATTTGTAAAATAAAAAATAAAACTAATACTTTTTAAAATATGTAACATGCTCACAACTATCAGCTTAACACAATTGATTTTCTTAAACATGTATTACTTTTCGTAACGCGGAGGAAATTAAATTTACATCATAAGCACCGAAAGCATGCAGGTCTATCACGTGACCAACTTGAAAATAAGGCTCTTTATTACTTAGACAAATGGCAATACTCAATACAAGTACTGAGAATTGGCACAGAGACTTTTGAACTTATCGATATTTTTGACAATTATAGTCACAAGTTATTTGGTCATATTACATAATCAAATTTTACCCTCTATGAACTTATAATCAATTGCAACTTGGAATGTAATATTGAATTAGTCACATTGTATTTGATTTTGTAATATTAAATTGCAACCAACTATACAGTATACACTTATTTACATCTAATCCTTAATTTATTTAAAACTATCATACATTATTTCTACCAGTTAAATACAATTATAATATCATACAATTTAAATATAATTATTATACATACACTTATAAGAGCGAGGTACTCTAAAATACCTCCCTTTTTTTATATTTATCGTTTTCTCTCTAAAATTATTTTCTCTAAATTTTCAAAGTCAATTAAAACAATGAAAGGGAAGCTACACTACATAAAGAACTATGAACTACAAATCCAAATCCTTTATAATAAAAGAAATGCATTTTTAAAATTCGTAATCAAAGAAAGAAATTTTTGACTCCCAAAATAGTACTACAAAATGGACAAATGAAGAGCGACATAAATTATTGTAACTGATTAATCAAAGGGCGAAAGCATCGTCAAGAAACTTTACAGCTTTGTTTGGATGATTGTCACCAATGATATTGTATTATATTGTCACTTTAAATACAATTTTTGTTTTGATTGTTAATTAAATTTTATTATATTGTATCGTTAAATTCATTGTCACATAACGATAAAAAATACCACTTTATAGAATGGCGGATTTGGTGGCGTAGTATCGTTTCCTTACTTCTTCTTTTTTTCTCGTCTTGTCCTTCCTTATTATTAAATAATCATATTTTATTCTTTGCCCTACTTTTTTGTATAATAATTCTAATGTATATCTAATTTTATCCTAGTAATGTTGCGAGTTTATTTTTTATATTGTTAGTGCGTGACACTGTATACGGTCAAAATCGGGCTTGCCCTTTTTGTATGATTAATCGAGACCGGGTGTAGGCCAAGGTTCGACCCTATGTCATACCGGGCCGTGACACGAAGTTAGGTTGCCAAGCTCGTTACTCAGGGACCGATCGAGATCGATCATCCAAGATTGAGATCGAGCGGGATAGGGATCGAGCAAGATCGAGGGAAGCCAACCGAGTCAAATAACGGAAAGCCGAGATATCCGCGATCAAACGAGGATCACAGTGAAATCTCGGCACATATCAAGAGTAGGCCGATTAATCAGCTAATTATGAGATTTCTTATTGTATTAGGATTGTATTAAGGGTAGGATTTTCCTACTATATAAAGGGGGTCTGATCATTTGTAAAAGGCATGAAATTCACGTTACATAAAACAATATATTATCCTTTCTCTTAAGCCCTCAATACTCGATTGCTTTGTTCATAGTTTCCAGTGGAATACTTATTTGATTCGAAGGCGACCTAGCACGAGGATCAAAGCCATACATTTCCTTTGGTTTGCATTTTTTTCTTTCTATTTGCAGTTAATTTCAATATCAATTTGCATTTTTTCTCAGTTTGTGCCAAGTAAAATTATTTGTCCTTAAAACCACGATATAAATTCAGTTGTTATTCATTTTTAGGGTAAAGAATTTGGCGCCCACCCCGGGGTTAAGGATAATAGTGGTTGCCTAGTACACATTTTCGTAACACACACTATTTTACACTTGTTCTTTAAAGTATCTTTGGTTACAGGATTAAAAAATGTCAAACTCTTAGTCAGCACCTCAACACATTGACAATGATCTCAGCCACCAAGGCGAAAATGAGAACATTGCACCAGGAAATGTTATACCTCATGCTAGCCTCGATGGAATTCCATCTATAAATTCGATCTGTAACGACCTGGCCGGTCATTTCATGAGTTACCACTTTGTTTTTCCTATTTCTTCTTCTTATTATCTTGTTCAGCTGTATTCTGTGTTATCGAGTTGGTTGGCTCGGGTTTGGAGAGGTTTTGGTAAGGTTTGAGACACTTAGTCTCTTTTGAGTAAGCTTAGGTTAGAAAAGTCAATTGAATGTTGACTTATGTGAAAAAGGGCTTTGATGTGAGTTCTGATGTTTCGGATAGCTTCAGTAAGTGATTTTAGGAGCGTGATCAGAATGTGTTTTGGAGGTTCGGAGTAGATTTAGGCTTGAATTGACGAAATTAGAATTTTGGCATTTTCTGATTGATAGGCGAGATTTTGATTTAGGAGTCGAAATGGATTTCCGGGAGTTGCAGTAGGTCCGTTGTGTCATTTGGGATATGTGTGCAATATTTGAGGTCATTTGGTCGTGGTTTGATAGACTTTTTAATAGAAAGCGGAATTTGAGAGTTTTTGAAATTCTTAGGCTTGAATCCGATGCAAATTTGGTGTTTCGATGTTGTTTTGAGTGTTTCAAAGATTAGAACAAGTTTGAATGATGTTATGGGATATGTTGGCATATTTGGTTGAGGTCCCGAGGGCGTCAGGTGAGTTTCAGGTGGTTGAACGGATCATTTCAAGTTGAAAAAAGATTGCAGAAAATCTGCTGTGAGTGTTGCAGACTTTTGGCCTTCGAGTTCGCGAAGGGTTGGGGTCAATGAGCTTCGCGTTCGCGGGTGTGGGGTCGCGTATGCGATGAGTGGGAAGGCTGAGGCTTTGCATTCGCGTACGGGGTGTCGCACTCGCAATGAAGGAAAAGTGGTCAATGCCAGGTTGTGCTTCGCGAATGCGAGGCGACCACGTTCGCGAAGAAGAGGTTTTAAATGCTGGGCAGAGTGTTTTAAAAGACCAATTCCGCGATTTTGGGTCTAAGTTTCACCATTGTTGGACGATTTTAGAGCTTTTTGAAGAGGATTGAAGAGGGAATCAAGGGGGAACACTTGGATGTAAGATTTTTGGACTTAATACTGGATCCTAATGTGATTTCTACCTAATTAATCATGGAATTTGTGAAAATTAAGCATAAAAATTGGAAGTTAGGGCTTGGGAATTGGAGACCTAAATCTAGGGATTTGAGGGGTCATTTGTGGTCGTATTTTGATGTATTTGATATGTATGAACTCATGGGGAGATAAAGAGTTTATTGATGTAAATTTTTATCGAATTCCGAGACATGGTCCTGGGGGTCGGATTTTGCTAATTTCGGGCTTTCTGTTGTAATTTGATTACTTTCGAGTGGGCTTTGTTCCCTTAGCATATTTTGATGGTTATGTACTGATTTTGGTTAGATTTGGAGCATTCGGAGGCCGATTCGAGAGGTAAAGGTATCGCAGGCTAGAGTTTGGACCGGATAGAGGTAAGTAATGATTGTAAATGCTGTCCTGAGGGAATGAAACCCTAGATTACACATCGTTGTGCTATTTGGAGGTGACGCACACGCTATATGACGAGCGTGGGATAGTGCACCATTTGCTATCATCATGTTTTGGGATGAATGTCATATTTAGGCCTCGTGCAAACTGTTTTGAACCTTTTGGGGATTTTTACTACTATTCCTCACTGTTTTGGCTTAATAATTGCACTCAGTCATGCTATATTCTACTGTTTCCATAACTCAGCCATGTTTATTCTATTTTTGACATCTTAAATGATATTTTGGGCTGAACATCATATTTATACTGCGCCCGAGTGGCTTTTAGAGATTTCTTAGTGAGTAGGGCCAATGGCCTGTGTTGTGAGGTTATTATGGGATCGGGCTGCGCGCTGCAGCGATATTGGGATGATTCATGATTATAGGCCGAGAGACTGTTTAATTATGCCACGAGATGGCTTGCTCTTGCGCTTGGGCCATAAAGGGCCTCTCCTGGAGTTTGTACAACCCCAATGAGCGCGGGTACCCAATGTGATATGTGATATAGCCCGAGTGGTTGATGTTGTTCCATGTTATTGCCTAAGGGGCTGATTCTATTGACATTTTTGCCCGAGGGGCTGACTTACGCATCTATCTCTTCTCCCTATTCTTATTTACTCATTTGAACTATTAAACGATGTTTTTAAAAGGCTTTGTTGAACTAAGGTTCTTTGATTAGTTTTCACTATTTTATTGCATTGTACTGGCTTTATACTGCCTCTTTGTAGCATTTTGCTATGTTTTACGTGTTTTCTTATCACTCAGCTGCCTTTACCTTTATTATTTACTAAGTTGGCGTACTCACATTACTCCCTGCACCTGGTGTACAGATTCAGGAGCCTCAGGTCATGCTAGTGAGGGTTGATTGCTCCCAATAAGCTATTCAGAGTCCACTAGGTAGCTGCTCGGCGTTTGCAGCCCAGTGTTTCTCCCTCCTATCTCTTCTTTCCCTTTTACTAGATTCTATAATATAATGTGTAGTCTCTTTCAGACTCTTAGATAGATGTTTGGATTCTCATGACTGGTGACACCCCGATGTCGAACTGTGTTTATTTCCGAATTTGATCTATTTCACTTTATTTTTAGATTTATCACCTGGTAATGATTTAAATTGAATTATTATAACTACTTAAATGGATTTGGAGTTTGTGTTGGCTAGCCCGATTTCATGATAGGCGCCATCACGATTGGGTCCGGTTTAGGATCGTGACAAGTTGGTATCAGAGCCTAGGTTACATAGGTATCATGAGTCATGAGCAGGTTTAGTAGAGTCTTGCGTATCAGTACAGAGGCGTCTGTATTTATCCTCGAGAAGCTGCAGAACTTTTAGAAAACTTCATATTCTTGAAATTCTTGTTGTGCGAATCTGTTGATCTAAGTACTAAACTTCTGTTATTCTATTCTTTCATAGATGGTCAGGACACGAGCGACCGGTCATGATGGACGACCACCAATACCACCCGTTGTGGTCACTAAAGGCCGAGCACGCGGTCGAGACCGTTGTAGGGGCAGGGGTGTGGCCCGCACAGCAGCTAGGGCGGCACCTGTAGATCCACGACCGCCCCAGTTCAGGATCAAACCCCAGCTGTGGACGCTCCAGCAGCACCAGCTCAGGCACCAGATGTGCCCATTGTGATTCCCAGTCTTTAGGAGGCCCTAGCTCATATTTTATCAGTATGCACTGGCCTAGCTCAGGCGGTCTCAGTTACTACAACCGCATCTATTTCTCAGGCCGGGAGAGGCACTCAGACTCCCGCCGTAGCTATTTCTCAGGTCGGGAGAGGCACTCAGACTCCCGCCGCTCGCACACCTGAGCAAGTTGTGCAGGGACTTCAAATATCGGGGGCACATCCAGCCTATCCGATTGTAGCTGCTCAGGACTATGTAGCTCCTGCTATGCCAGAGGACGAGCAGCACAAATTGGTGAGGTTTGGTAGACTTAAGTCTTCGACTTTCAGTGGTGCAGAGGGCGAGGATGCCCAAAATTTCTTGGACAAGTGTTAGAGGATTCTTCATACAATGGGTATTCGAGAGACTAGCGGGGTCGCTTTCACAACTTTTCAGTTTTCTAGAGC
This sequence comes from Nicotiana glauca, assembly GCA_026770625.1. Taxonomy (NCBI): domain Eukaryota; kingdom Viridiplantae; phylum Streptophyta; class Magnoliopsida; order Solanales; family Solanaceae; genus Nicotiana; species Nicotiana glauca. Next base: position 127,771 of record MU769930.1, on the reverse strand, counting down.
TGCCTTCACTTGGTGGGAGGCTTATGAGAGGTGTAGGCCTATTGATTAATCACCCCTTACCTGACAAAAATTCCTGTTCTCTTTTTGGAGAAGTATGTGCCACAGTCTCGTAGAGAGGAGCTGCGTAAGCAATTCAAGTGGTTGCGTCAGGGAGAGATGACTGTGACACAGTATAAGATGAGGTTCTCAAAGTTAGCTCGTCATGCTGTTTGGTTGGTTCCTACGGAGATAGAGGATTATGAGGTTTTTTGATGGCCTCATGTGTCCGCTTCATATTCTCATAACCAAAGAGAGGATGTCTGGTGCTACGTTTGAGGAGGTTGTTGATATTGCTCGCGAGATTGAGTCAGTTCGTTGCTAGGAGTGAGATGAGTGGGAGGCCAAGAGGCCTCGAGGATCTGGTAGTTATTATGGTGCTCCTTCGATGGGTCAGTTTTAGCATGGCAGAGGCCGTCCATTCAGGCATGCTCAGTCAGATTGCCCAGGGTATCATGGGGAATCATCAGGTCATGGTTCTCATAGTTCTCAGCAGGTCCATTCATCACTCAAGGCCCTTCTAGCCTAGAGTTTGTCCCGTGCTCCATCAATTCAGGGCTCTTCTATGCCAGGTGCATCTGCTAGTCATTCTGGTGCTAGGGGTTCCCTTCAGTCCCTATCTCCAGCACGCTGGAGTTGTTATGAGTATGGAGAGTTGGTTCACATATGGAGGTGGTGGCCTCGTCGTCTTGGGGGTTCATCTCAGCAGAGGAGTCAGCCATCAGCCTCAGTGCCAGTTACTTCACCACCACCCACCCACCCAACTAGGGGTAGAGGTGAGTCAGCTAGGGGTCGCCCTAGAGGGGGAGGTCGATCAGGTGGCAGTCAGGCCTATTTCTATGCACTCCAAGCTAGTCCTGATGCTATTGCTTCAGATGCTGTGATCACAGGTATTGTCTCAGTCTGCAACAGAGAAGCCTCTGTATTATTTGAACCCGATTACACTTATTCTTATGTGTCATCATACTTTTCTCATTATTTGGATACACCTGTGAGTCTCTTGTTACATCTATACGTGTATCTACTTCGGTGGGCGATACTGTTGTTGTAGACCGTGTGTACCGATCACGTGTGGTGACTATTGGGGGTATGGAGACCCGAGTGGATCTTTTATTGTTATGTATGGTAGACTTTGATGTTATATTGGGCATGGATTGGCTATCTCCGTGTTGTGCTATTTTGGACTGTCATGCTAAGACAGTGACATTGGCGATGCCAAGAGTGCCATGGATTGTGTGGTGAGGTTCCACTGATTATGTTCCCAGTAGAGTGATCTCATTCTTGAAAGCCCAACGTATGATTAGGAAGGGTTCTTTCTTATTTAGGCTTTGTGAGGTATGTCGGTGGAGAGACTCCTAGTATTGATTCTGTTCCTGTTGTAAGGGATTTCTCGATGTGTTTATCGCGCCCCCTTTTTTTCCATGTAGAAATTGGGTTTATGACATTTTGGTATGGGACAACTCTTTCCTTCCGGGAAGGGGATTTGCATTTTTTGAGAGTCGCCACCTAACGGTTAAGGTACGTTAGGGAACCTATAAGGTTTATCTATAACTACGTTTGGTAACCAGAGATAGGGTAAGGGCTTGAAATTATCCCAGGGGGAAGATGTTAGGCACCTCTCAGGATCTACTAGTATGGTTCCCGGCCAAACAATTTTTGTGAATTTCTACAATTAGCAAGCACAACTTAAATAGTAAGGGATTTAAGTTTAAATACACAAGTTAGGAAAATGACTAATGGAAAAAGCTAGATTTTGAAAAGGATTACAATCTAAGCATATTTGTGAATGTAAAGGGGGGGGGGGTTCCGATTTGCTTAAATATGGATCACATCAATGCAATACTCGGTATGACACTCCACAAAGGGGGGCTACATGTGGTATTAACGCACCGGTCATCATGTCCATATCTACCCTTTCCTGCCCTGTGAAGGTGATCTTATGGCTTTCTAGTACTTGTCCTACCGTATTAGCCACTTCCCCACTAGTGATATTACTTGGTATGTACGCTTCATTTAGCACTTTTAACAAAGCATTCTTGTGCATCTCAGAATTTTGCAGCAAAGAGAGAATGGATATTTGTACTGGCATCTTGTTTAACTGGTCGATGACCGAATATTCCTTGGCCTGTATTTTCCTCCAAAGGTCATCCGGACCTGTCTCAATGAGGGGCGATCGATTGGAGGCCTGCTTTCTTGATTTAGCTAGATGTTCAGGGGTACAGAGGGGCGACCGTTTCTTCAATCCTGATCTTGCCTTTCCTTCTCGCCTCAGCCGTATAGTCCCAGGGTACAACATTTGTATAGAAGGGTGGCATGGTTGATATCACCACAAGGATTGGCACTGATATCCTTACTTCGAATGGAACATGTGCCTTGGGTGGTAAGGCTGCAACCCCAAATGGTGCGGGTGTATTTGCCGGAGGTGAGAATTTAACCTCAATTGGCGTTGGTGTCTTTGCGGGTGGTGTTGCTTCAAACTCAAGAGGTATAGACATATTCACCTCAGCATCCTCAGACGGTTGGATATGGACTATGATTGGATGGAGAGTAATTGTCAGTTTCTTCGGGTCAGCCCCTTCTGCGATCAGCCTGATTGATCTCTCAGGATCCCAGTCATCTTCTACTTCAATCATGTGGGTTCCTTTTCCACAATGCTCTTGTTATCAATCAAAGACTGTATCTTGTCTTTCAAGGAGCGAAATTCATCGATGGTGTGCCCTTTCGTGCCGTAGTGGTATGCACAGGACTTGTTTGGTTTAACCCACTGAGAAGGATTCTCAGAAGTTGCAGCAGGGATACGGGTGACATAACCAACAACTTTGAGCCTCTGATACAGCTGGTTGATGGGTTTAGCGATGGCTGTATATTATTTTGGAGGTATGCGATCAAAATTAGGTCGGGGTCTAGTCAAATTTTGGCGTGCAGGGGGTGATTGATAATGCGATGGTTGAGCATTATAAGTTTGGTAGACATGAGCGGGTTGGGAGTATCTAGGTGAAGTAGGTTGATATGTAGGAGGTGAAAATGACTGATAAATTGGTAGCGGAGCTTGGTATGAGGGTGCTTGGTAATTTGGGGTTGGCTGGTATGTGAGTGGAGGTGTTGGGTAAGCTTGGTACTTAAGGGGAGACTTGGTCTTTTGTGCAACAATCACGGCCCCTACGTCCCTTTTCTTGGACACACCATCGGACTGTAAAGCCTTATCATAGCTTGCAAGGCTTCGAAATTTGTAACCATACCACTTTTAGTACCTTCTTCAATTCTTTCACCTAATTTGATAATGTCGAATAACTTGTGGTTCTCAATCATCATCAGCCGTTCATAGTACTATGGGTCCTGAGCCCGAACAAAGAACTTGTTCATTTTCTCCTCTTCTAAGGCGGGTCTGACCTTAGCAGCTTCAGATTTTCTAGCGAGTAGCATACTCACGAAATGTCTCCGTGGGATTCTTCTTTATATTCTATATAGAGAACACGTCTGGTGCATTTTCTGTATTAAACCTGAACCTGTCCATAAAGTCAGATACCATGCCCACCCAACTTGACCACTTCTTGGGATCTTGGCTGATGTACCAATACAATGCATCTCATTTCAAACTCCTCATGAACATCTCCATGCAGATACTTTCATTTTTCCCTACTCCAACTAGCTTGTCGCAATATGTCCTCAGGTGGACCCTTGGGTCACCCGTACCATCAAACATTTCGAACTTAGGAGGTTTGTACCCCTCAGGTAGTTTGACATCAAGCTATATGCAAAGGTCCTCATAGTTCAGCCCCTCAATTTCTTTGCTTCCCTCAATGCCCTGAACCCGGCTGGTTAGTTTCTTAAGTTCCTCGGCCAAGTTCCTGATAAGAAAATCCTTTTCATCAGACTCAGGTGTGCATGAGATAGGTTGGGTGGAGTGTGGTACGGTCTCCAAGCGGATATGATTGTATGGTGGCCTGGTGTATGGTGCAGAAATGGTCATTTGCAGAGTTTTGAGGTTTTGGGATGAGTAATGAAGTGTTGTTTGGGGTGTGACAGGTGTTGCATTGGTTCTTTGATGGAGTAGCGTGATGGTGAAGAGCAGGATGATTCTATTATTTTTGGATATTTTGAGGAGGTGTAGGGTTTTAAGTGTTGGGGAAGTTGGTATCTGGGGTGCTGAGGAAAAATGACAGGTTTGCCAGATTTCGAACCATATCGAGCTCTTCCTGGAACTTCAACAGTTTCTGTTCAAGTTGTGACACATTCTAGTTAAGAACCCGAATACCATGGCTATCAGTGGCCTCTACCCATTCAGCTTTGTTGTTCAAATCTTCCATTTTATTCTTGCCTTTGCCTTTGATGGGACTAAGAGGAGGAGTGGGTGGAGGGCTCTTGGATCTTGTAAAATAAGATGACGATACCAGAGTGCACGAACTAACCTTTGGGGAGGGGAATAATACAACAAAAGGTAATCAAGTCAGTGAGGATTATAAAAAGTATTGCAATATTTAAACACATAGTGCGGGAATATAAAGCGTGTCCTAATTTGGGAACCTCTTTGTGGCCGAGGTAGGCCTAGCGATAATTAGACTTGGAGAACTTTTAATGCTAAATGCCTCATTTTATTGATAAAAATAGGCGAATCCCCAAAACGACACTAAATAAGCAAGAAATAAAAGTCACTAATGGCCATTAGCCTTATTACATTCATAAAGCGAAAAAGTAAATTCCTACTATTTGGTCCTAGAAGGACCTTCCCCAGATTCGACATCCTTGGCTTAGTTGAACAGCTTCCCTAATTCACGAAGTCCCAGCAATAGGTATGCTCTAGCTAGATGTCCACCTTCGGTCCCTTCAGCCTTTTGACAATCTTCAACCCTCTTGAGAAAAATGTAAATCTTCCCACCAACTTAGCAATGTTCATGACCATGCCGAATCTGGGGACATTCGTGCCTCATATTTCTACAAGGCAAACAAGGTTAGGACCTTACCCCCACCAAACTCGACTATTTAACATCAACAATTAGCATAAAGCATTTAATTCTCCAAATAAATGCACAGAACGTGATGATGTCTATTTGGGTTTAGGAAAACCCAGTGGACTTTTGGAAAAAATTATCTTAAAGGATCATTACGTGGACAACGTAACTGAGCTGACTAGGTTTGACCATGATGCATATGCAATTTAAAGAGAGTAAGGTTTCTATGGGATTTTAGACTGGTACCCTTGAGCGGATAACTCAAGGAGGAAGGCACGGAATTATCGACTGCACCGCTGATCGACTAGTTTTACCGCAAATAAGCCTTTCTGAGTTTATGGGGTAATGATATAGGAAGGGTGCAACCACTCATCAAGCGTTTCTATAGTATTTATTTGGCACGAGTGGAGTATGATGTTGAGCATGATTATGCAATAATTAAAAGCACATTGACATGCATTTGCACGTTAAGAAAGCGATAAATACAACAATTTTATGATTTAAAGCAGTTATAAAAGGAAGGAAACAAGAAAGACATGTCAGTTTTGCTTTTGAAAAAAAAGAAGAAATTAAGCGCTTCAAGGAATTAAATAAATTATTGCACATGGGGGGGGGAGGTACCAATTCACAAAAATGGTATGAAATGATAAAAGCCTAAATATCCCCAGCAGAGTCCCCATGCTGTCGCGTTCCCTTTTTTTCCTCACGAAAATCGAGTTTATGACATTTTGGTATGCGACAACTCTTTCCTTTCGGGAAGGAGGTTTGCATTTTTTGAGAGTCGCCACCTAACGGTTTAAAGTGCGTTAGGGCACCTATAAGGTTCATCTATAACTACATTTGGTAACCAGAGATAGGATAAGGGCTTGAAATTATCCCAAGGGGAAGGTGTTAGGCACCTCTCAGGATCCACTAGTGTGGTTCCCGGCCAAACAATTTTTGTAAATTTGTACAATTAGCAAGCATAGCTCAAATAGTAGGGGATTTAATTTTAAATACACAAGTGTAGGAAAACGACTAATGGAAAAATCTAGATTTTGAAAAGGATTACAATCTAAGCATATTTGTAAATGTAAAGGGGGGTGTCGCTTATAATATGGATCACATCAAAGCAATACCCGATATGATACTCCTCAAAGAGGGGCTACACGTGGTATTAACGCACCGGTCATCATGTCCATATCTATCCTTTCCCGTCCCGTGAAGGTGATTAAAGCGATGGTTGGTCTCGATACTTATTGTATGTTGTTACCCGTCCATTCCTATCAATCCCGGAGGAATTTAGGGCTCCTATCCTATAGGGGGGGGGGGAGTGTTATAGGCAAACCTTCAGATTTAAAGACAAAATACTTAGCGACAAGCAAGAACATATTGTACTGCATTTAGGGGAAACACAAAAAAAAAAGATAGAAGGCTTAGATATACCTCTACAAATAAGGCACATAGACAACACGACACATATACAGATAAGGTCTGAATTCAGATCCTAAGCATGGTATCTAAGTGATAATAACAGAACTAGATTTATTACATGACTCAGAAAAGAAGTCCGAATCAGGCTTGCCTACTGATTTTAACATACTGACAGTTAAACAAAGGCAGTTCTAGTTTTTATTTAAGTTATTACCTATGGCTTGCCTAGGCGTAAAGTAATATGAAACAATCAATCAGAATTATTAAAATAGTTTGAAAATTGTTTTGACCTAAAAATATGTTGTTCAAATATTGCGAAGACATGCAGGGATTATTACCAGTTTGTTTAAAGCAGGATGAGATTGTTGATACTCCTTTCATGCGTCAGTAGTTTAACTAAGAGTAGCTGAGTGAGTATAACCGAGAACCTAATTATGGTATCTAATGATTTATATGCAGAATTTCCTAAGAGAAGAATTTCTAAATGCACAACATGATTGCAGAATTTCCTAAGAGTAGGATTTCTAAATGTACAACATGATCGCATAATTTCCTAAGAACAGGATTACTAAATGCACAACATGAATGCAGATTTTTAACATATGATTTTGTAAGGATGCACATGCTTAAACAATAAACATGGGACCTAAGAGCATGAGTTCTAATGCATGTATGAACCCTAAGCTTGGTTTCTATTGCGCAATTAGGAATATAAACCTAATAACATATTTTCTACCCTTAACAACTGCAATATGCATATTTTCCCTACCCCTTTTCACTAGCCAACCCCAATACTTGTTTACAACAAGTTATTATAGACTAACATTGAAATGAATTACATAAATAGCAATGAAAGATAAGAAGTTACACTATAGGAAGCCTGATTAGGACTTCCTCTCTGAGTTATGTAATAAATCACCTTAGGTGCCAAGATTTTCCCTAGCCTTCCTCATATGTGGGTGTGTTAGAGTTTCCTAAAGACCTCAAGGGATCCGGACAGTGCTCACACCAAGATTTCATATCCAAGACAGAGTAAGTGCAGTGTGGAAAAGTCAATTTTTATGTGTCCAAGTTCTGAGGGAGCTCAAGGGTCCCAAGGCAATGCTCACATAAAAAGGTCAGAATCTAGTGGTTTAAGAGTATGTATGAAAGTGCTTGACATAGATTGAGTTGAAAATGGTTTGAAACAGTATGTTTGAAATAAGTTTGCAAAAAAAAAGGGGAGTTGCTTAGGGAAAAATAGTTTTGAAATGAGAAGGGAATAGGGCAATAAAAACTTAGAACAAAACAGCTCACACATAGCAAGTTCAAGGGATAGTACAATTTCAACAGTCACAAGCAGGAAAGTAAAGAGGTTAGGGCCAATTATGAAACACATAAACATGGATAAGAGGAGCAATATATAGATTAGCAAGCATAAAGAACAAGTAGGAACTGATTGTCATCCAGAACCCATGTTACATCCCGCAGTATTATATTACGACAATGTTACCCTCTGCAGTAATATATTACAATGATGTTACGCTTCGCAGTAATAAGTTACGACAGTGTTGCACCATGCAGTATTGTACGTTGAATTTGCCGTAAGGTAATTGGCATCAGTCCAAGGAAAAGATTATTTGGAGATTATAAGGATTGTAAGTGATGAATAAATTCGTGAACGTAAGAGGGGAAGCAAGTCGAAGAGAATGAATTTCATTGAAATTTGGTATTTTGGGATAAAATATAACTCAAGCTAAAATACTCGGTATTTATGGACTAATACCATACATGGTACTACATGACCATAATAGTAAGGCGTATAAGGTATGTGAGAAGTGAGTAATATTTTAAGTAAGTGGGAGTAATTTTTAAATTTACGGGTAATTGGTTAATTATCGGGTAACGAAATACTACATAATTAAATTAATTGAATACTTTGGATAAGTATCAAAATAAAAAACCGTGGCAGCTAAGTAGAGAGAATCTAATGACTCTTGATTTAGGTTCTACATTAACAAGACACTTGGACTATTTATTTAACCCACAAAAACGTTGAAGGCTTATATTAGTCATCTTTACCCATTGTTTGTTTTTCTATTAATATTAATATAACATCTGAATCCCCACACCTAGATTTCATGAAAGGTAGGCTGCACCAACTCATAATAGGAAGTAAATAAATGATGGAAAGAAAGATATAAAACAGTACGAGGAAAAGAACAAATAAATGTCATACATGGTATATACCATTATGCTCATTTTGGCATCAAAATTCCATTTCGAAGATGATTTCAAAAGTTCATATCAGATTTTCATAGTACAATAAGCAACGGCAATTCTGAGGTTGGTAAAGAAATTCATACGAAATTACACTGCGTAATAACAACGGGATTTTGTAATTTTAAGGGAGTACGGTGCAACCTTTTCCAAGAATATTATACGCATACTCTAGGTATATTAAGGCTACGCTCTTCTTTCATTTGGCATGATCTGATCATTACATTCATATCCCGAAATTTACGTATATTTTGCTAGTCTCGCTAATTGCGTATATTTTTCTAGTGTTATAAGTTATAATAGTCTCCTTATCGGGACTTTATATTCAGTTGAGTATTTCATTCTTCCAGTCAAGAGAGCAGAGAGTTTATATATACAGTAGTAAAATATTTTCATTACCATCGAGCTATAATCGATGGGCAGGCCCCTATTGGGCAACCTCTGATCAGATGGTAAGTTATATGATGATCCTACAGTGGCCGAGCGCATATGAGCGAGCCCAGTTGGTCGAGATACAGAGCCTAGTATGGCTGAGCGCTTATAAGCGAGCCTACTACGACAAAGCAGATATATATGTATACCGAGCCTTGTAGGGTTGGACATCTACTTTACTTACTATATTGAGAGAATTGAGTCACTATCAGCAAGTAAGCATATCTTCATATTATCTTTGTCTTCCAACTACTTGCAGTTATTATATTATCAGTTCAGTTTCAACTTTCAGTATATTGCCTTATATACTCAGTACATTATTTCGTACTGACGTCCCTTTTTTTGGGGCGCTGTATTTCATTCGTGCAGTTCAGATAGACAGACGAGCAGGCCTCTTCAATAAGTGTTGCTCGGGTTCAGCTTGATCAGTAAGCTCCATGCCTTTCAGAGTTTCCGGGTCTAGAGCATTATGTATATCTTGTATATATACATATATGTGTCATGAGTAGTCGGAGAGCCGTTCCGATCATAGTATATCCATTGGTAGAGGCTTGTAGATATATTTTGTTAGTTAGCGCAGTATGTTGGGCTTTCAGGCTTTGTATGTATATTTGGTTGGTTTGTCAACTGTAATAAATATGACGTCCTTGTCGGCCAAGTTTTATATTGATATTTAGTCAGCATTCGTTGTCATCTTGCAATGTGGCCTATGGCCAAAAGTATGGCATCATATGTTCAGAGTCCTTTACTTGCAAGTTGGTATGCAAGGATAGGTGAGGCACTGGGTGCCGGTCTCGCCCCCCAAGTTCGGGGCGTGACAAAAATGGTATTAGAGCAGTTCTATCCTAGGGACTCTACAAGCCGTGTTTAGTAGAGTCTTGTTTATGGGTGTGTCGTGCACCACACTTATAAGCAGGAGGCTACATGGCATTTAGGATTGTCACTCTTTCTTCTTACTCTATATCGTGTGATAGATCTCACTTATAAGAATTCAAATTCCGATTTTTTTTAATTATTCGTAATAAGACGATACCTACATCGGAATGAAGGTTGGAAAGAGAGATAGTTGTGGACGCGTTGAGTCAGAGGAATTGAATTTTTGTATGATGCCTTCATTAAAGTAAATGTGAGGTCTTTAGCAGACCATGGGTGTACTGAAGGGTGTAAGCTTCCTGATAAGAAGCCTTAAGACAAGAATGCCTAGCCACCTTTATGGTGAAAGATAATGAGAGATTAAGAAGATAAATACAAGTTTTAACAAGCAAAAAAAGCAAGATGAAGAAGGGTACGAGGCGCCCAGTTAATGAAGATTATCAGTATTACAATTTTGGCAGAAAAATATAAGCATTAAGAATTACCCTCAACAGTAACAGAGGTTGTACAATTGGTCGTACCCATCTCAGTTATGCCCTATAGGAGCTAATAGGTATAGTTAAGAGAAGGATGGGATATCAAGATCCGACCGGGTTTAGAGTAACCCAAATTGGTAAATGCATCACTTTCATTTGTTGTCATTTTCGAAGGGTATTACAAATGTGCCAATAGATCTTCTTGTGAGATACCCAGATGGTGCACACCAGAATATTACGATTAGATCTAGCATTCAGAAGATAGGCAGGGAAAGCCTGGATGGGATAAATATTACCTTAAGTGTGGCTCTCATCCCTAGTAGAGCGAGGATGTTAAGCAACCCAAAGAGTCATTGGATGGAGCAAAGGGAAGCTAAAAGCGAAAGAATGTCGTATTGAAGTTTTCACAAGAAAAAGGATATGCAAAAATATTAGCAGAGTAATGAGAAGGGAGATAAGGAAGCATTATGAATAAGGTGTGATACATGGATTAAAATGGTAGAGTGTTACAGAACCTATAGTTAAATGAAGGAAGAGACGAAAGGTGATGGGCCTTAAGACAACGAAAGAGTATAGGCCATAAGGTTATATCCTCATTTCGAGAAATAAGTTCGTGACTCCAACACGACTACCAGATGGGAGAGTTAATCCCAGAGTAATAGAAATTAGTATGGACTGGTAAACAAGATAAACTAAATATGAATTAGGGACTGAATGATTGGAAAGTACTCGACATCATGGGAATTTCAGATTTCGTTCCGATGGTAATAGAATGGACCACAGACGAAGATTCACGATGAATTTAGAGAAAAGTCATTCAGGGAAAAGCTTCCCTAGATCAAGCGATGTGAGAAAAGTTAAGCTTAAGAGACTGTATGTGCCAGTTACGCTAAGTGTTACCCTCGCGAGTAAAGGAATTTGTCATCCTTTTTACAGGAGAATTGCCGCAAGGCGAGTAAGGATCATTGATGTTGAGAAACGACACCAAGGATGAAGAGGGAAAACATATATATGTAGATCCTCGTGGCTTCAGCTTTTAGTACACCCCTAAAGGAGGGAATATGGAGTGATGTGGCATTAAGTCAGAATTAAATGGTTCTAGTGCTATGGAATGGTAAACAAAGAATGCGATAAATGAAAGAGAAATGAGATGACACTTAGACACTTATCCAAATCTTATAGATATTCTATGATTCAAGAATATTGTGCAAGCACGACTTCAAAGAGAGGAAGTAAAGGTTCTTGCCCGAGCTGTTATTAATAAATAAGGAACCAGTGCGAGATGTAACTTAAAACAAAGTAAATAACCCAAGAAAGATTACAAGGAATATTGATATGAGAATGGGCCAACGAGTAATTAGTAATTGGTCAGGAAGATCTCAGTTATGACTAAATAGGAGGTTACAGATGAGTCATCAGATCGTGTAAGATAAACATAGTAGAACCCGACATGGAGAATTCTGCCTTGGAGAATATCATTTTGAGATATATTTAAACAAGAGTCGGGGTAGTTAAAGGTACCGTATAAATGTTACGGGAATAAAAGAGAGTGTCACTGGGGAGACAGTCAAAATATTAGTTTAGAAGCAACCCTACAAGCACAAGGGCATGGAGGCAAGCAACTACAGATAGTTATAGGCAAGGAAGGACATCAAAAGGTCCATAATAAGCTCACAACTTTACAGGAATCAAGGGTTCTCCCTAATTACTATAACGAAAGACTAGCTGAGAAAATAAGGAAGAAGGCTTCAATCTAGGCATAACGACCTAAAGAAGAAAGGGTCATATAAAAACACTCTCACCACAACATTGTAAGTACTCCAAAGGAAAGTGGCCCCTATCGTGGATAATGAACGGGAAGAAAAAATTAAAAGTAAAATTCGAATATCATATGAGTTGCACAAAAACTCTAGCATGCGTGGGAACTAAGATAAGCTAAGTATGCACGCAACAAGGGGGTAGAAAGACCAGGAAAGGTAATATCTTACATTGAAGAAAGCTAAGAAGGAACGAAAGAAATTATTCGATCAATGATCCCGAGTTGGTGACGTTATGAACGCACTTAAGAGTTTGGAGTTTTATACCTGCATCATATACAAATGTAGAAGATTCTAGTATACGTTCAAACAAAGAATTGAGCCCAGGTCATAGATGAAGGATTGAATTGTTAAATGATTTTATCATAAATATCCCTCAGCGCCTATGAAAGGCCAAAGTAGTAACTAATACCAGGAGCCGCAGGTCGAAGGATATCTTAAGCCTACATAGAGGCTGATCAGAAAGAAGAGGAGACTTAAGAGTTACATCGACTAAGCAAAACAGGAGGGACCAAGAGAATTATGGACCTTAGGATCACTCTTAAGTAGTAGAGGTATAAGAAATATAGTACAGTATCCATATTTTATAATAGCTCTATGATAAAGCCAACTGAAGAGTACCAGCCTCATAAGAAGTCAGTACGAAGCTTTTACTGAATTGTGTATGCACCAAAGGTGTAAGAATTATAATAGAACTTCAAGTTATGAACGTGAATTATACCTATGTGGAAGGGAGGTCATGAAAGAGATAGAAGATACGATGCAAGATTTTAAGGTAATTAAGGTAAAGATGAACAACGTACGACATACTCAAAGGCAGAATATGTAAATAGTCCATACTTCGGATATAAGGCTAGAAGTGATGGGATTCAATATCAAGGAATGATAGCAACATAGTCAGTAACATTTCTCATAGCCTATGGTTTCTAGGTATCGAGGAGGCTAATTAAGACAATAAAGAAACATTAGAGACGATGTGATGTCTCGCTTGATGTCCCAAAATGACATAAGGGAATCTATGATGCAAGCAAGTTGAAAGGTTGCAAGTAATATAAATAGAGTTATGTAGGTCGCTAGCCATTGTATGGTGAAACGATAATGTTCTAGAAGATAAGAGTAAGGATAAAAAAAGGGCGTGTGAGAAGGTAACGTAAATGGATAAGTCCTCAGGATTAAGCCCATGAAAACAAGAAGAGCAAATGGTTTCTCTAAATTATACAAAGCTCACTATAGCCTGAATGAACTCGAAGGAGTCTAAGACTAATAGCATTAGAATGCCACCCTAGTAATAGAATGAGGGTGTAATTGTGTTAGATAAAAGATGATGTTTGGGCCTTCGATTAAGTAATGGTTCAATAAAGAAAAGAAATGGATCTTGTGAATTGGACAAGATTAAAGTACCCAACGCAAGGTGAATCACATTGGGATGTTGTGAGGTACGGTTATGAAAGCAGGGTATTGCCCCAGGTGGATCAATCTAATCATTTCAGATGTTCCCCGATAAAACGTGAATCCTAGCAGCAATATTACTTAAAAGGTTAAGTTATCAGTGGTATATTGTAGATCAATATTGAGGTGAATCAACAATGGATGGATGTGAGCACGTGATTTTTGCCCTATATGAGAATTACTCCCAAAAAATTAAAAAAAATAAAATAATTGTGTTGATTGCAACTTTTGTGGATTTTGTGTTTATTGTTTGCGTTTGCGTGTGCATGTCTATTTGTTTAAATCAATGAAAATACAAAAATATGTCGCATTTAAATTTTTTTAGATTTAATTTTATAATTAGGGTTAATTAAGTGAGTTGTTGTACAAAAATGAAAAATCACAAAAATAATGTACTTTGCATTTTAATATTTAATGTCAAATTGTGTGACTTTCTTTATTCTTATGTGTTAATTATGTCTTTAGCATTTTAAATTGATCTTGGTTTTACATTTTAAATTAGGATTTTTAGGTTTTAAATTTTGAAACAAATGAAAATAGAGAGCAAACTCGGAATGGGCCAATCCAAATTAAAGCCAAGCCCAAAGTAAATACCAAACGATCCAGTCCAACTTTCATGGCCATACAGACGCCCAAACGACGCCGTTTCATGGCCAAGTAATCTCAGCCGTTGATCTCCATTCAATCAACGGTTCAGCCCAGCCCCATCAATACAGAAACGACGCCGTTTCAGGAGCACTAATCCAGGCTGTTCACTTCAATTGATCGAATGGTCAAGACTATCCCTCATAACCCATTACCCAGCCCCGACCCATTCCATCAGAGACCGATCCGGTCTCAGGCCTATCCGAACGACCCCGTTTCGTTAAGTAGGTTGATCCAAGCTGTCGATCTTAATTGATCCAACGGCCTGAATCAAATCCCCCCAGCTCGTATATAACTACCAAACACACCCAGCCCCCCCAAGAAAACACCCTTCTCCTTCTCTAACCTCTCAGAGACGACCCCAATTACGCCGCCTTCAACCACCATCGACCACCCACTGGAAATCGCCTCACGGCGGTTCCAGTGGTCCAATGACCCTCATTTTTACACCCTGAACTCCCTTCAACCTCCCCGTTCCAACCATCATAATAACCAACTTCGAATCCCAGCCAACTTCGAATCCCAGCCAACATCTTCGAATCTTAAATCGAAGATCGGTCAGAAACCCAAGCCTACCCAATGACCTCCAAAGTTACATCATCACCTCACCTCAACCTCCCCATTACCGTGCCAACCTCAGCTCCCTTCGAATCAGACCCAGGTGTCTCGAATATCCATTTGAACATAAGAACCCTAGCGCCGCCCCAAAAATCCCTGGTGGCGGCGCCAACCCTAAACAGTCCCAAATCAACACCAGCTGACCACCAGACCACCCTAGTCCTTAATCGCATATCAATTTTGTTCAAATCATGGCAGAACCCGTCGAATTTTAATTCGACTGTATGAACCCTAGAAGGACCAAAAAGAGTTTGAGGTCGAAATTGACCGTAGTCAAGTGTTTTCAATCGAGAACACTTGATTAAGGTCCGTTTGGACCTCAAAATTTCAAGTTGAGGCTTCAAATGGAAAACTGTGCGGATTTTAGCCTGTAATGTTGAGGTATTTTCTTTCTTTTTCTTTTTTATTTTTGTTATTGTTTATTTGTTTAGGCCCCGTGTATTTCATCATTTTTTATTTATTTTTCTCTCTTCTCTTTCGGATTTTTCTTGGTCCAATTTTCTTCTGTCAATTGAAATAGTGGTATAAGTGGTTTCGTTGATTAATTTGCCTTGATTATAGTTCTGTAGTTCTGGTAAATTATTGTTTGTTTACCTCGATTTGTTTCATTCTCGTGTGATGTTGGATCCCCTGCTATTTGTAGCTCTTTGACCTTGCATATGGGTTTAGTTTTGTTTTTCGATTCAGTGTGTTTACAACATTCATGTGTTCTTGGCTAGATTTTGTATTGATTTATTCTTTGTATCTATACCAATTATGGCTCAATGTGGTGTTGTTCTGATTGCTGTGATACCATTGATTTAAATTAAGGCCAAATTGCAAACTATTGTTGAATCTATTGTTGAGTATCAATGTGATTTTTTATTCAGCTTAAAGGATTCTGTCGAGTTCTATGTAGTGTTAATATGATTTGGATTTGAATTCAGTTCAGAATTTAGCCTTAATTGTTTCAGTTGTTAGGGATTTGGTTATAGCTGGTTAGGATAGTATTTTCAGGGTTAATGCACATTTGTTTAGGGGGGTATTTTGGGGAATTAGATCACATAAATAATTAGTTAAAGGGGCTGCTAAAGGTTTGAATAGAGACAAAGGTTAGTGGAGTTGGATAAGTTAAAAGACAAGGATAAGTGGGATTAAATAGTAAAAAGACAACTAATAGTGGAAGACAACTTTCTGATTTTAAGGCATAATATAAGTCAATTTATTGTCCACTAGGCCTAAAATGAGGGGAAAAAAGAGTGGGGAAAAACATATAAGAGGAGTTCTTTTTTTTAGACATTTTCGGAGATACAGAGATAAGAATATACTGGGAGAGCTAAAAAGAGAAACAAGCTAAAAAGCTGGAGAGTTTTGGTTCTCTTTTACTACTGAAAATCAGAAAAGAGTGAGGATCCTGAGAATTGTTCTTCTTTGAGTGTTTAAAGAACAGAAAATCAGAAAAATACACTGTTTTCATTGCATCTCTTGGTCGAGTCCGTTTGTTTGGTATTGTTGTTGGTATTTCTGGTTTGACTTCACTGGATTTTTCTGGACTGTTCGTGTTGCTGTTGGTTTACAAACTCATTCTGAGTTGTGGTCGAGTGTTATTCTGGTTTTAAACTGGTTGTTGAGCTGTGTTGAATCCCATTTCCGTTGTATTGTCTGCTGCTTGCCTACTGTTGACTTCTCCTTCTTCTTGTCCTGTTTTCCAATCCAGGTACATGTTTTGAATCTCAACATCATGTAGAATGTAGCTGAAATGAAATGAACTGGAAGTCCAGCTTCACTGGAAGTTTCAGTAGTTACTATATTTTTTGCATAATCGAGTGTAATGGTTTGAATTGTAGTAGACTATTTATTAATATATAGTAGACTGTTGGAACTGAACTGTTGAATTTGTTCCGACGAACATGTAAATTTCATAGCCCTCAAATGTAATTAATCTTAGTTTGTGACTACTAGTTATGAAATATAGTATAGTTAATCCATTCCTAGTAGTTATAGAATAGTTTCGAATATTTCCTATGTCTTAGAACAAGTTCAAACAGCTCAAATAGAAATCAGCATGTTTGTTTAATACATCAGTTTGAATAGCATTAAATTATGCTAGCAAATAATGTTGGCTCCTAGATGTTAGTGAATACTATTATCTTGTAATGTCAATGTTTAAGCATTCGTTTTATTTTCAAGGTTATAAGAATATTTTCAATTGATTCTGGTTTATGTGTAGTGTTAAATGAAGCCCTATAATCGAACCGCCTTAATTGGGAACTCGATCCGCTTTTCAGGATTAATTATCACCTTTAGGGATACTTAGTAATTCACCAGTAGACCGATGCGAGCTTTAGAACTTAGAATTAAACCTGGTCAGATATTGTATCAATTTGCTAAGTCGAAGTTCAAGCTCTCATTTAGGTTGCCTACTTATCGAATCCCAAGCTGTTGGGGGCATGTGCGTTTGTTTCAAATAAGTTTAATGTGTTTTTACTTAAATTGGCAAAGTTCTTTAATTAGCCTTTTAAAACTAGTGATCGGGTTTCGCTTTGGACCCAAGTCCTTTTCAAATAATTCTGCACAGGTTCAATTTTGTTTGACCTTAAGTCATGTAATTAATTAGGACTTTTCTTCATTTTAGAGAAAAATAAATAGAAAACCATAGTCGCTTTAGGATATCCTTAAATAAAAATGAGATGAGCTCGCCCAACAAAACATATAAATTGCGGGGCCCTCACAGATGTATATATTAAAAATATTTAGACTTTGGGATGGGCAGTTTAGTGAATTTCTCGACCTTCCCCAAGGATAATAACGCGCTAGTCACTTTAGGCGTGCTTCTTAAACTCGGGTGCACATTTATGTGGCCCGAATCCAAATCTCAACAGAGTTGAAATATGTCAATAACCACGGGTATATTGATGTGACGTGGTTTGATATGTGTTTTCGCGACGTTGCAATTCTTATAAAATAATAATAATCAAAAGCGGTTAAAAGGTAAAAATGCACATAGGTTTGAACATGTACTAAAAATCAGATAATTAAGCCGAATATAACAGTTAAGCGACTGTGCTAGAACCACAAAACTCGGGAATGCCTAACACCTTCTCCCGGGTTAACAGAATTCCTTATCCGGATTTCTGATTCGCAGACTGTAATATGTAGTCAACTTTTTCCTCGATTCAGGATTCAAACCGGTGACTTGGGACACCATAAATCTCTCACGTGGCGACTCAATTTCTTAATAACAAATCCCGTTTCGATTGTCCTTTAATTGGAAAAACTCCCTTTACCACGCCCTTGCGGGACGCCGACAGCGTAAAACGGAAGTGTGACAGCTCTGGTGACTCCACTGGAGAAGGAAAAACCCAGAACTTTGGTTTAGGGTTCAAGAATTCGAGCTTAGTATATTTATTGTATTTGGAGTGTATATTATCTGATTTTCTACATGTTCATGCTATATGTGTTAAATGTTTTACCGCTTTGATATTATTTGAACTGTATATATAAATTGTCCCGAAACCCCTCTCTTCTCTCTCCTGAGGAGTGCACGCTGGTCGTGACTTCTTTTTGTTAGTGTCATATTCCAAAAGTAGAACGAGGATTCGGAGGAGTTGCAAAATCGGATGGCTTTTTGGTTACCGGTACACAGCTCCCATCCTCGGCTCGAGTTGTCCGCTCGGGTAAGCCACGTCTAGAACAAACACCCAGGATAAACCTAGTATAACAAAACCTCATGCCAGATCCCTAGTAGGAACACTTATTTGCATCATGTTGCATTCGACTTAAGGGACTCAACACAGGGGTTGGGTCCATCTAGGACAGGCAACCTGAAATAAAAAAGACCATCCTGCTGCATCCTATTTGTTTTACGCATTTATTTTTACTTCGGACTAGCATGCTGACCGGCTTCTGAAAATTGGGAATATTGGAAAATTGTGAAAAAAAAGAAAAAGAAAAAGAGAAAAACAACAGTGTAGAGAGATAACTACTTATTTTTTAGAAAGAAACCAATGCCCAAGTAGTGTCGAAACTCTGTCGGATTTTGAAAAAAAATAAAAAAAATGATGAGTTTTATTTTTCGAAATAGTTTGTTTTGTTCGCCACTGAAAAATAAAGGGAAAGGTCTTGTTTTCAAAAATAGTTTGTTCTATTGGGTGAACTACGATGGTTTGATTCTCACAGGGTGTGGGATACGTAGGCAACTCTCGTCGTGTCCAACTTCCCATTTTGCGAAAATCACCAAAATGTCAAATTTTTAATTTTTTATCAATAAGTCGGGAGGTGCCGTTTTGTCAAAAATAGCCGAATGTTCCCGAAAGGGACGCCGGAAGGCTGAATTTGCTTAAACAGCCACCTTTGGTAGTTTCTAAGGTTTGTACCAGTTAGCCCACACAGCCTCGAAACCTTCGTCACCAAAGTGCTGGAAGGCCGTGCTCGAAAAATCGGGTTTTGTGTTTTAATTTGAAAACATTGTTGTCGGTTTTATTGTGAGTCAAATAAGTTTTACCTGTTGCTTAAAACCCCTTAATAAATGTGCAGAATGAGCACGTGTCCAAGTTTTCCACTAACAGTTAGGAGCAAGATCCCTTTGGAATTGTGTTTATGGTTGGAAGATTTGGGAAAGTCGGAGCATGATAAGATCAAACTACATCTAGGGGGTCTCACCAGTTTGTTGAACCTCAGACCTAGATGTGATATCATAAAGGCTTTGGTTACGTTATGGGACCCGGCCCACAACGTATTCCATTTCTCGGATTTTGAACTCACACCAACCGTAGAAGAGGTAGCAGTTTATATGGATATTACCGAGGGGCTAAGGCACAAATATTTGATTGCTCCAAGAGCCGTCAGTTCGCACAAGTTCATGGATATGCTGAAGATAAGTAAGGGAGTCCCGTACTCTGAGTTGGATAGGGGTTTTTCCACCCTACATTTCATATACCGGAGGTATGGGCATATAGGAGGGTTTGACGATCCAGAAAGCGTAGTCTGTAGCAGAGGGAATCGGACAAAATGGGATAAACATAGGCGCTTCGCCTTCATGGTAGCATTCTTAGGCATTGTGGTGTTTCCCCAGAAAGATAGAAACATTGATCTAAAGCTGCTGTAGTCGTCAAGGTCCTAATTACCAACAACAAAAGCACGCTAGCCCCTATGATAGTATCTGAGGTGTACCAGGCTCTCACAGCTTGTAAAGCCGGGGCGGATTTCTTCGAGGGATGCAATTTATTATTGCAGATGTGGATGATCGAGAATTTGTGTCACCACCATCAGTATGTGAGCTACAGATCTACAGACAAAGGCTACATTGAAGAGTATGACACAAGGATTTCAGGGCTCAAGTTGCCGGAAGGGTTCGAAGACTGGGCATCCTATATTCGTGCCATCACTGCGGTACAAATAGATTGGACGTTAGGTTGGCTTCCTGTAGAAGAATTTGTGTATATGCCCGCCACTGGTCCTTACTTCCTCCTAATGGGACTCCGAGGTATTCAGCCTTATGCGCCTTACCGGGTGACGAGACAGTTAGGAAGGTGTCAGGTGGCACACCCAGATGAAGATCTCAGTGGCTATGCAGTCGAGGTTAGCACTGACGACCAATTTCCTGAAGAAGTCGTTCGTTACATATGGAGTGAATGCCAGTATTTGACGGCAAACACTCGGGTGCGTGACCTATCCGAAGGCGAAGTCTCACCAGCCTACCTCCCCTGGTACAGAAGGAAGAACATTGTTAGAGACTCCCCAGAATGGCCTACCAAAAGGCCGCACATACAGGAGTTTGTGGAGGCATCACAAGAACCGCGACTTTGGCTGGATAAAGAACGTGAATATAGGGCCCGCGTAAGAGCATTGGAAAAATAGGTCCAGGATCTCCGATTTGAAAGCAGTTTGCAGGTCGCCGCCGACGAAGGAGATAAAAAGAAGTTGGCCCAGGAAAATAAAACCTTGAAAACCCAAATCCGACAGATGAGAATGGATGCCGATAGACACCCAAGGAGTCGGTTTGATGAGGAATTGATAAATGAATTAAAAGGGCAACTCATCGAATGCCAAGAGGGTTTGGAAGAATCTGAAGCCAGGATGACAAGGATCAAGGCCAGATGGGCAAGAGGTACAGAAGAGCAAAAACTGCGTCTGCGGAAGATGAAGAGAGACTACGAGGGGAGCATCTCTATATTGAGAGAAACAATATCCACCCTCGAAGGACGTCTCTTCAGGCAAGCCAGAGACTTCAGAGCTGAAGGACGTCTCAGAGATACGTTGAATTTGTCGTAAGGTAATTGACATCAGTCCAATGAAAAGATTATTTGGAGATTATAAAGATTGTAAGTGATGAATAAATTTGTGAACGTGAGAGGGGAAGCAAGCCAAAGAGAATGAATTTCGTTGAAATTTGGTATTTTGGGATAAAATATGACTCAAGCGAAAATACTCGGTATTTATGGATTAGTACCATATAAGGTACCACATGACCATAATAGTAAGGCGTATAAGGTATGTGAGAAGTGAGTAATATCTTAAGTAAGTGGAAGTAATTTTTAAATTTACGGGTAATTGATTAATTATCGGGTAACAAAATACTACCTAATTAAATTAATTGAATACTTTGGATAAGTATCAAAATAAAAAAACCGTGGCAGCTAAGTAGAGAGAATCTAATGACTCTTGATTTAGGTTCTACATTAACAAGACATTTGGACTATTTATTTAACCCACAAAAACGTTGAAGGCTTATATTAGTCATCTTTACCCATTGTTTGTTTTTCTATTAATATAACATCTGAATCCCCACACCTAGATTTCATGAAAGGTAGGCTGCACCAACTCATAATAGGAAGTAAATAAATGATGGAAAGAAAGATATAAAACAGTACGAGGAAAAGAACAAATAAATGTCATACATGGTATATACCATTATGCTCATTTTGGCATCAAAATTCCATTTCGAAGATGATTTCAAAAGTTCATATCAGATTGTCATAGTACAATAAGCAACGGCAATTCTGAGGTTGGTAAAGAAATTCATACGAAATTACACTGCGTAATAACGACGGGATTTTGCAATTCTAAGGGCGTACGGTGCAACCTTTTCCAAGATTATTATACGCATACTCTATGTATGTTAAGGCTAAGCTCTTCTTTCATTTGGCATGATCTCGTCATTAAATTCATATCTCGGAATTTACATATATTTTGCTAGTCTCGCAAATTGCGTAAATTTTTCTAGTGTTGTAAGTTATAATATTCTCCTTATCGGGACTTTATATTCAGTTGAGTATTTTATTCCTCCAGTCAAGAGAGCAGAGAGTTTATATATACAGTATTAAAGTATTTTCATTACCATCAAGCTATAATCGATGGGCAGGCTCCTATTAGACAACCTCTGATCAGATGGTAAGTTATATGATGATCCTACTATGGCTGAGCGCATATGAGCGAGCCCAGTTGGTCGAGATACAGAGCCTAGTATGGCCGAGCGCTTATGAGCGAGCCTACTACGGCAGAGCAGATATATATGTATACCGAGCCTTATAGGGCCGGATAGCTATTTTACTTACTATATTGAGAGAATTGAGTTAGTATCAGCAGGTAAGCATATCTTCAGATTATCTTTGATTTCCTTCCAGCTACTTGCAGTTATTATATTATAAGTTCAGTTTCAACTTTCAATATATTGCCTTATATACTCAGTACATTATTTCGTACTGATGTCCCTTTTTTGGGGGCTCTGCATTTCATGCGTGCAGCTCAGACAGATAGACGAGTAGGCCTCTTCAATAAGTGTTTGCCCGAGTTCAGCTTGATCGGTAAGCTCCATGCCTTTTGGAGTTTCCGGGTCTAGAGCCTTATGTATATCTTGTATATATACGTATATGTGTCATGAGTAGGTCGGAGAGCCGTTTCGATCACAGTATATTCATTAGTAGAGGCTTGTAGATATATCTTGTTAGTTAGTGCAGTATCTTGGGCGTTCAGGCCTTGTATGTATATTTGGTTGGTTTGTCAGTTGTAATAAATATGATGGTCTTGTCGGCCAAGTTTTATATTGATATTTAGTCTGCATTTGTTGTCGTTTATAATGTGGCCCATGGCCAAAAGTATGACATCATATGTTTAGAGTCCCTTAGTTGTAAGTTGGTATGCAAGGACAGGTGAGGCATTGGATGTCGGTCACACCCGCCCTCATGTTCGAGGCATGACAACCCAAAACTACTACTTCAAGTATTTGCAAGGGATTCATGCTAGGAAATTAGAATAGTAATAGGGACACGGGTCTACATAATTAGTCATGCCACTTAGTATCAATCAAGTACATTAGAGGTCTATGATACTAACATGGCATACTAGTTGATGGAAATAAACAAAACTCAATTATACATGCTGATTACATTTGAACAAGAGAGGGCAAAACTTAAGCATGCTGAATAAAGCAGTAAACAAGAAGGGAAATAAAACACATGAGCCATTAAGTTAGTGCAGAAAGGAGATATGGATTTACAGACAAGGAGCACATAGAGTTTAGTTTTAGAATTAAATTAGAGACATACCAGTTGAAGAAGTAAAGTGTAAAAAAGTAAAGCAAGTAGAGTTCCACAGTCTAGCCTTGGCTTTCAGCCGGCTAGACAAACAGTTAGCACAAGTAGTAGAGAAAGAAGAGAGAGTTTGAGTGTGTGTGTGTATGTATTCTGAACTAATTGTTCATGTTTGAATTGAGAGTAGAGGAGAGTATATATAGTAGTTTAGGAGTGGAGCATAATTGGATAAAGAAATTGTAATTCAGCAATCAAGGAAATTACATATGAAATTAGCATAGTCTTCCTTCAATTAAGGACAAATACCCAACGATTAAAGGGCATGAGTCACTTAAGGAAAGAAAATCAAATCAGATCCATGTAAAGAGGTAAGCAAACAAAACTTTAATTAAGGAAGTAATCGTGAAGAATCAGTGATATTACAAACAATAAGGTAATAAGAATAATTAGAGCCATAAATGAGGGAATAAATCAGTAATCAACACATAATTTTAAACAAGCAAATCAATAGATCGAGATTCAAAATAATACTGATATGAAGAGAGAGAAAATATCAGTTTTCCATAAATAAAAAAATAGGCAAAACTAGAATTCCATAAACATATATAAACTTGCCAAGGGATCGACTAAGAAACCCTAGTAGAGATGAACTAAGGTAAAAGTCACAAGATACTGAATTAGGCTAAAGGGAAAAATCATGGAAGTCAAAGCACAACACAAATAATGTAACAATTAGCTCGGAAAGACTCATAATCAAAGAAAAAACTTAAGAAAATTAGGGCTTTAACACAAACAAGTCAGGGTCCAGGCAATTAGCAGAAATCAGTCAATAATACCTAAGAATGTATGATTAACACTCGAGAATCATGTAAACTTTGAGAAGACGAGTTTTAGTAAACCCTAGTTTAGAAAAGAGCAACTAAAATCAAAACAGTTACTCAAAACAGGATATTTTTTAAAGGAAAACACTCAATAATACTCGAATCGCCTCAGATCTATAAAGATCTAAGAGGAACCAAACAGCAGCAAGTCTAGGGTTTTCAGAAAAATAGTAGAGGTAAAGAAAAATCAGTTAAAAACTCATAGATATACCTATATCTAATACAGATCTAAAGAAAAGTGGAAAATCTCAAGAGTTAGGGTTTCAGAGAACATAAAGAAGATGAGAGGATCTTAAAACGTCATCGGATTTAGCTGGAAAAAGTCATAGATCTTACTCGAACAACCATGGATGACTGGAAAATGGCATAAAAGACCATGGATGGACTCTCGCAGAGTTTTGAATAGGATCTGGGCTAGATCTCTTCGAGATCCTTCCATGAAATCATAAAAAACGAGCAACTAGGATACGTAGGAGACAAGTATACGTCTCAAACAGCCATAGGAATCCATGGATCGAGTGAGGATCAAAAGGATCAGGGCTGGTTTGGGTGGCGGCGACTAGGGTTTGGTCTAAATCTCCAAGAGAGAGAACTAAAGAGATGAGGGAGCGAAGGCAGCGGAGTGTGGTGAGAATGAGAGGGTTTGGGGGGGGGGGGCCGTTTGTGATTAATTATAGAAGGAAATAATGGGGACCGTTGATTTGGGAGATCAAAGGTGGAGATTAAATGGGTAGGTGGGTTCCAGGTTTGGGCTTGGATCCGGTGGATTTTTTAATTGGGTTGGGGGTCCGTTGGATTTAGGCAAAAATTGGAAGCCAATTTGGCTATAAGTTAAATAGCCACTTTTTTTCCTATTTGATTTATAAAAAATAGTAAATAGTTTCTTAAAAAATAATTTGAAGTGCTAAAATTATTTATAATACATAATTAGCAATTTAAAAATATAGGATCCAATTTTATGCGT